>PQXN01000174.1:0-81191 GCA_004786275.1 Botryotinia convoluta | reverse complement strand
CCCCTTTCCAAACCAAACTAACCCCCCCTCCCTCCCCAAAAGAAGCCACCCCTCCGGCGCGCAAAATCAAGCCGCTATTCTACGTAGTGAAGGTGTCGAGGTAACGATTGGTTCTCGTATGTATTTGTCCCTGTCCCCATCCTTTCTCCCCTTCTCCCCCCCTGTTCTCTCCCCAACTAAACCCCCTCCCACCCCCTATTAAACACCCTCCTCATCTCCCTGCCCACCTACGGCTGGTTTCCGCGTCAACTACCTAGCGAAGAAGCCGCCGGTTTAGATCCACCTATTAATTCTGATTCTGATTCTGATTCTGATTCGGGTGCTGAAGATGGTGATGCGGAAGAATGATTTGGAAGAATGTTTGTTTGTTTGTTTGTTTATCAACTAGTTCTATGTATATATCATTATTTAGCAAATCAGGTTAAGGGAGGGCAGAATGAAAAGGTGCATGGCATGGATGGGTGTGGTTTGTTTGGGGAGTCACTGAGATTATGGTTAAAATCGAAAACATTATTGAACTCAGCACATCGCCTCACATCGCCTCAAATCAAATCATATCATATCAAAAAATAAAAATGGTGATGGAATGGTGTTTATGCATATAAATCTAAAGCTATGTAAGATACATAACCACGATGGCAGTAGAAAAGTATAATCCACTACCCCATCAGCAAAAAATTCTTTATAATTCATTCATTCCTTCCATCATATCTCCATGTATACATTTTCATCAAGCCATCTCTCATAAGATGGAATCCTGCATCGCATCTGCTATTCTGGCCAGCTCACCAAATGCTTAATGAATGATTATTTCATTGAAGATAAAAACATTCCATGCAGATGGTTCCCTTCCTCCCACCCCACTGTACAGTTGGATTGTGAGTTGTCCAATAAACTTAATAGCAGTCGAATCCATCAATTTGGCCAAGTCTTCTGATACAATCATCAGATATACATCTCAAAGGCAGTATATAATTCTCCATACTACACAGCTAAGCAAAAAATAAATTTGTACCAATGAACCACCATTGATTTGAGATCAAATCGGTGGGATGGATCCAATTGCTTTGATCTCTGGATTATTGATGCCAATGATCCAAATAAGGTCTAATGAACTATACTGATGCAATCACTATAAAGATGCGACAAATAAAGATCATAGACTTGATGCTGTTCTCCTCCATATTGTCAAAATGCATGATGCTAAAGCATCGACGTGATGAATATATTTTCCGAAGTCAGAGCGTTTTCGCTCATTTACTCTCATCCGCTCCAGGATTAGTTTGAGCTTGAGGGCCAGTAGGGACTTGGTTGTTGGGTGGGCCATGTGGGTGTTGGTTGTGTCGGAAATTTTGTTTGTTGCCATTGAAATCTGGGTTATACTGATTTCTTGGACCCCCTTGAATATTCTGAGGGCTTGTAGCGTATTGGTTAGGTGCTCCATAAGCACCACCTCGCATTGGCACTATTGATATATTAGAATCCATTGCAAAATTTCTTGAACTTCTAAACTTACTTTGATTTGGGATTGGTTGAGGGAAAACGGGTGTTCCATATTGAGGGACTGGGCTCATACCATACATAGGTTGTGGGTGACCTTGTTGAGAACCTTGATTCATCATCATTGGAGCACCTCGGCCAGGACTTGGATAACCGCCATTTGGCATAGCTGGAGGATGTCCATTATTTGGTGGCATGAATTGACCTTGTACGGGTGGATACATCATTTGTGGACCAGGTCCCATTGTTTGTGGAGGAATGAATCCACCTGCAGGGTTAGCCATCATAATTGGTTGACCCATATGACCTTGTTGTGGCATAAATTGATGAGTTTGAGAAAGGGATCTGAATGGTGGCATTTGAGGTGCACCAGGGTAAGAGACCATCTGCGGGTTGTAAGCCAATTGAGCATTTCCACCCATTGGAGAATGGAAGGCTGCCATTGGAAGCTGTTGCATTCTTGGTGATGAAAAGGATTGTGCAGAATGCGATGGCATCATACGCAATTCATCAGCATTGAATGTTGGGGCAGGATGACCCATCTGAGCTCCATGCATGTTGATAGGTGGTTGACGTGGGGATTGTCTAGCATTGATGTTGTGAACGCCAGATTGAAGATGGAATGGCAATTGATGTTGGTGTGGTACTTGTGGAGCTGCTTGTGGTGGGTGAGGCTCCGATACAACGGGTGTGGTAGTAGGGAATGGTGCCTTTTCAAAGACTTGTATATAAGACTCCGTTGGTGCATCACTAGCAGTGAGTTTCCATAGCAAATGAGTATCATAAGCTGGCTTCAAACCACCATTTGCTAGCCAATTCTTCCCCTCTCCTGGCTTAAGAGTCTTGATGAGCTCCATTGCATCATATTTGCCTTTGAGTGAAGGACGAGCGCCCTTAGCCATTGGCTTACGGCGAATCAAGGAACGTGCGACTGGTGTTGTTGAAGCCTCTGGAGCATTGGCTGCTGAACGAGGACTTGAGCCACTGCTTGGACCAGCGGGACTAAAGTCTTTTGCGAATGTATTGGGCCGAAATTCGCTGACGCTAGCATTCAATCTCGGGCCACCTTGCGCACTCGCCACGCCACTTGAACGACGGGAGAAATTTGAATCGGCAGCGTTCGAAGGACCAGTAGGAGGAAGTCTGGCTTCATGGGCTGGCATGACATTGGATGGAACTTGAGCTGGTCTATTTTGTTCGATATTTCTTAATCGCTGGGCCAAGTGTCCGGCGGTGCCACTTCGGGGCATATTCTGCTGTGCTTGAACAGGTCTGTCACCTCGAGAATTTTGTGTGAAGCTGTGAGTACCTTGAGGATAAGGTCCACGATTAACGTTTTGGCGACCAGATGTAACGGGCGGTGGCGATATAGTATGAGTAGAGGTTGTAGTAGCGGAACGTTGTGCAGAAACTCCGTCTGCACCTGGTGTAATTGGCTTTACCGAATCAGTAGGACTGAGCTTTGCTTCTTCAGCATTGCGTTGTGCTTTCTCTTGGATCGCCTTTTGCTTTGCTGGATCCTTAGCAATGATAGGGACAAGATCCGATGGAACTGGAGTATGTAACTTGAAATCATTGGCAAATCTCTTAAGGTCATTCAATTTGATTTGCTTATCATTCTTGATCTTGTTGGCGCGAATTTGTGAAACGTTGTTTCTTTGAGTTGCAGCAAAGGTCTTGAAAGCCTTGGAAACATCAGCCTCAACAGTTGCAGTAGCATTTGGCCCACCCATATGTTTGACTGGTGGAGGAATTGTGCGGCTTGCAGAAGGAGCCACAGTCTTTTTGAGCTCTGGAGTGGGAGTGGTACTTGAATCAGTGGTAGTAGGTGGAGTTGCGACCTCTGGTTTTGTTGACTTCGCGGCTGTAGCTGGTTTTGCCTTCTCGGCGGGTTTATCTGCGGGTTTATCGGCCTTAGCTCCTGCAAACATGATGGCTGAGTCGACAAGAGTACGATCTGCCGGAGCAGCAACTGGGGCAGTAACTGGAGCAGCAACTGGAGCAACAACTGGAGCAACAACTGGAGCAGCAACTGGAGCAACAACCGGAGCAGCTGCGGGTGCGCGGTCAACTGGAGCACGCTTTCCAGGTGGTTGATATGCACCCTTCGATGCGGTGAGGGGTGGGAAATCCTGTTGTCTGCGAACGCCACTGTATCTGCCAATATGTTAGCAACTATATGCAAGGGACAGAATCTAAGAGACTTACTTGTCTTCTTCATCAAGTCCATTCTCATTTGGTCCGGTGTGGTCCGCAATACGTTCTTCTGCAACATGAGAGTTCATTGCCGTGCTGCGTTCAATTTCTCTTGCCTTTCTATCTGCCTCGGCGACTCTCTGCGAATATTGCGGATGACTTGTGTTGATCTGGGTTGTGTAAATATTTTCATCGTAGTCTGTCTTCAAGCCAAATCGTCGCTCATTCTCTGCGAATTGATCCCAAGGAGCCACTCTTCCTCCTCGACCTGATTCCAAGCCACCATCATTATCGGCGGGCTTGTCAGGAACCCATCTTTGTAATACACGCTCTCCTTGGTTTCGGTTGCCAGAAATCGCAGTGTCTGTACGGAAAAAGGTCGAGTTACCTGAGAAGGTTAGCATTTGTGATGTCATTGACACAATGTAGAAGGACCAACCATTTTGCGATCTGCCATCAACCTTTCCATTACCATTTCCTCGAGTATCTCCCATATCTTTTCTTTGCGACGTCATGTTTCCTGATTGCTCTCTATACTTTGTGCCGCCGTTGGGAAGGTCGTTGCCCTTTTTTCCTTGTTGTACCATATTCAACAACTGATGATCAGATGTATATCAACTCTCTTGAATTTTGTCGTGGTTTGTGTATGATCTATTCGAAGAGATATCTGAAGAGGAAATAAATTAGTAACCCAATCCATGTGAATAAGATTTGAAGGTGAATGTTGAAGGTAGGTAGGTAAGGTGAGTGTGATTGGGCTTTTGGTTACACAACGCACAATAAATGCGCAAAGCACTTCATCAACCATGCATGCAATCGATGACTGAATGAGGGATAGAAAATCATAGCTGGGGAAGAGAGATGGAGGGGAAATACCCCAATACATACCACACAAATTGAAATCTCCAAAACACACCCTTCCTTTGATCTTCTAGAATCGCGCCCAATATGTGCGTGGTGTCAAGGCTGGAGGATTCGCGAATAATCTGGGGTTCAATATGGAACTGGTCCCAAGTCGAAGATAAAATTCTAATGGAAAAGGAATGTGGTTAGCATACATGCAATGTCATGCACAATTGCAGTAACTAAAGAAGTGAAATTGTGATGTGGTTGTTTGAGTTGATTGCGAAAGCTCCAAGCTTAATCAATCGTGTCAAAAAGAAAGGCTGGGGTTGTTGTAAAAGTGTATAATAATAATAATAATAATAATAACTTTAAGTGTGTGCGTGTATGTATGTATGTATGTATGTATGTATGTATGTATGTGTAGAATTTAAAGAACCATATTGTCTCACCTCGGATAGTAAAAAGAATTATAAGAAGAGAAGAGAATAAAATAAATCAAATAAAAATCAAGAAGACCTCCACTGCTCTCCCTTTCTTGATGACTGAAGATGATTACAGTATATCGTAACAGATCAAACAATCATTGAAAGTTATGAGAGTTGGGAGGGGGGAATTTGTGGTGGTGGTTATTTTGGATCCTTCAGAAGAGGGGAAATGTTAATAAGAATTTCTGAAGGGGGTGGTTCGGGTGGAGGAGGGAGTGTAGGTAGTTAGTTTTGGTTAGTTAAAGTTAGGTGATTAAATGATGTACTCAAGCGAATTGGGTATTTTGGCTTGGTTTTATCAAGAAATGGGTAAGTAGTTAGGTAGGTAGGTAGGTAGGTAGGTAGGTAGCGTGGATGTAGATGTAGATGTAGATGTAGATAGATGTGGATTCCTCTCTTTTGGGAGACTACAGTACTAATAAGTATCTCAAGTACTTGGGTGGGTAGGTATGTCGAGTAGGTATCTAGGTAGAGTAGGTAGGTGAATGAAAAGTAATGTGATAAAGAGAAAGTACTGTAGATAGAGTGTAATAAAACTCCTTCCTCGTTCTCTCATAAAGTCTCTCTTAATAGAAAAGAATTCTTAATAAAAAAAGTAAGTGAGTACCTGATAGATAGGTAGATTAAAAAGACAATAATAAGTAGAATGAATTTCTAAATAGACTAATAACAATAAGTCTAGAATATGTAGTAAGTCCCTAGTTCTACGATAGGAGAAGAATGAAGTTGAAATCAAGAATTAGGTAAGATTTCTATCTCGAGATGAAATAACATAAAATATTAAAGAGAGAAAGAAGGAATTTCCGATTTCCCTCCTATTGTTTGTTGAAGGAAGGGAGAGTTCCTTGAGTGTCCGTAGATATATTTGGTTGTACGGTGGATGGTATGGATGAATGGATGACTTGGGGGTGACGTTTCTTGATATATCGAATCTTTGTTAACGGTAATAGTAATTATTCGAGCTTTTCTTATTCGTAAAGTGTTTCCTTATTGAAGAGACTACTAGGTATGGCGAGAAGGAGAAGAAGTAGGAAGAAAAAGGTAAACTACCCAGGAAGAGAAGTCAAAAAGAAAAAGAAAAAGAAAAAGAAAAAGAAAAAGAAAAAGAAAAAAAGAAGTCAAAGTTTCAACCTCGAGGATGAAGTTTGCAAAGGGAGATATTAAGTGAAGATTGATTAATCAATGATATGTTGATATGATATGATATGATATGACAGCCGTACCAGTCCACCAACGCCCCAAATCGACCACCGTATTAAAAGCTTAACACAATACAAATCCAGTCTTTTCCTTCCCTCGAGGCAGAATCCAAGGTTATTTATTTATTAGCTGCTTGCTAACTTATCAATCCAAGATCTATTTTCTCTACTCCACGATTCTCTTTGATACTATTACCATACTACAAGGAACTTCGCTGTACCACGACCCCAAATCAATTTAAACAATTAACAGTCAAGCCTTCTTCCCTTTCCATGTTATTAATATCTCGGGGATCCGGTAGATATCATATCCTAGTGTCGATAGACGGGAGTATTAATCCGAATGGGGGTTTGATGGGATGTAAATCGTGTGTGTGTGTGTGCCTTGTAGATATCATCATAACCACATGAATGAAACGTGTAGTCACATCATAACTGGGGAAATCAGATTGAGATACAGTAATAAGAAGTATGATATTCGGGAGGGTTGACTGAAGGTAAAAAGGGGCTTGGTTTTATTTTTATTTTTCACATGGAAAGGAAAAAAGAAATAATGCGTGATGGAGTGAGTACCTAGATAGTGAAGACCAAACTGGGAGAGGCTTCTCAGATAGGCTGAGTATCGTAAATGTAAAGATGCGATTTCAATATTTCAATTCAACAAGGGGGATAGAAAGGTCCATTTGGGTCTCTCGGGTCACATATACGAACATCCTTTGACCTTGGTATAAGATGTGCGTGCTGTAACAATTGCACAATAATCTTCCTTGGTGCGCAGGCTTACTTGCATAGGTATAAGTTGATGAGCATGATGATGGATGATGGATGACGGACGACGGATGTTCTATATTTATTTCAAAGGGATTTACATAGTAGGTAGTCAGGCACGGATACATGAATATTCCTATGAATGATGAAGTATTGAGTAGAATGGTCTAAAATGTATCGCTTCAACATATACAATCCATTACAATGATTTAGTAAATCCAACTCAAACTATAGATAATAGCCTGGTTACCTAGGCAAGGCGATCCAAATCTTAAGATGGTTTTCCATCCTCTTCTTCAAGGTCCCGAGCGCTTTCATAAGGTATATAATATTTAAATGTCTGGTAACACAGGCCTGAGCTTCGAATCCCTACATGGATTGGACACTTGTATGGAATATTCAAGTACGACCGGACTTTTTCTTGCATCTTATATCCTCTCATGTTCCATACAGTCGAACGGACTTTGGATAGTTTGCTACTCGGCCACGTTACAAATATTATGGATGACGTCGCATAGGTAGGTACCTAGTATGGAAAGAAAGGAAAAACTTGACTTATAAGATTATCTAGAGGTTAGTACATAGTCGAGTATCTCAAAGATAGGGAAAGCTTTTGTTTTCATCCAACTCATTAATTCCTCAAGATCAACGAATCCTATGCAAAGTTGTTGAGGAATAATTCTGATGTTTGTCTGCTGTACCTTTCCTTTCTCTCGGATATCTTCATCTGCACGGGGTTTGAGTTAATAACCAATCAGAGGAAAAAGGCTTGCATGTCCCCATGGCCTCGGGATGCGGCCTAGACGGGATTGAATTTGTTGAATATTTGTCACTGCCGCGCGGTATGAAAATACCCGAGTTGTACCTCGAGCGCAGTGCCATCTGATACCTGATACCTGATACCTGATACCTTGGTTGTGGGTATTGCTCTAGATTATACTTGATTAGTATTATACAATAAGCAGTAAAGTACCGGTGCTTGATAAGCTTCAAACAGTAGACTTAAGTCTGAGATGCTTTCTCTTGATTGTTGATTTCGAGAAGTAATTTGAAGTTGTCATAGTTGATGTAGGGTTCATATAGCAAGAAACCTTAACAAGGCCGATAGATAGATATCTCTAATGTCAATTTGGCTTAAGGAATGTTGGTGTAGCTCTTCTTTCTTCGTTCACATTAATACCAAGTAATGTGATAGCGGTCCCCTTTAAGAGCTTGTTTCGCCTTGTTTGACTTCTAGAACCTACTAGGTATATGTATAAATATGACTTGTGTTCTAACTCTCTTCTAGTGCTTCGTCTATATCTGAAATATCTGAAGTATATGAAGGACGCCTGCATTTATAAGAAAAGACTTTCTTCATGAGATTACCTTCAACCATATCATCATTCCAAGGTCGTTGTTAAAATAAAGAGGTTGGTCTGTTAATATAAAATGCTTTCGTACGGGAGCAGAATGAACCCAAAATTGGAATGGCAGGGATAGTCCTTGTCATTTCGATGTCTGAAAATGGAAATCCAAACTGGACTTATTTAAAATGATTAATTTGATGTCTGAATTGCCCAAGTGCCAGTGTGAACGAAAAGCACCATCAAGTTGCTCTAAGTTGTTCTACATTAGACAACTTCAGTATTGAATCTTTCGAATCTTACCTAATCTATAAAGGTTAATATCAACGCACTACCTACCTAGTAGTATTTTATTTTTACTTCATTACCTACCTATCTCACTAATCTTCTTATGACCTAGTACAACTGCACTCACGTTATTCATTCAAACTCTCCCTCAATCTACCCTTCCTTAAACATGTGATTCCACTGTAAATCTCGCTCCAAAAGCTCGGACCTACCCTCTTATAAACGTTCCCCAGTCAGAAAGGTTTCACCACCTGAGTAAACCTTTTCGGCTAAACTAGCGTGATCTGGCACACTTGCATGAGGCACTCACCTGCCGTGTAGATTGAATTGAATTGAATCCATTCGAATTGATACCTATCTACTTAACAACTTTTACTACAACCAAGAAGGATTCACATTAATTTGCTGCGAATTTCTTTCCTAACCCTCTCGTCATAGGAGCGCATCTAATTGCATTGATTTGCCAAATAACACTGGTTATTATATGATACTTTTGTGCATGGCGCGCTGACTCTTTGCTGAATCCTCCTTTCGACTTCCCATAGGATATCAATAAATAGATCGGTCGCAGAAATGCAAGCACCTCAACGACCCGTTCAAAGACGATCTCCAGCATCGGATTCCCCTGGTCCACCTCCGACAATATCTGCCAGGGCTATATCTCCAAGTTTGGGTCCCCAGCCAAGGAATTCAACTGCTTCAACCAAGTCTGTTCAAAGCAATCACTCGGGAAGAAGACAAAATGTGAGTGATTGGTTCCACTTGATATAATTGATTCGCCTTTGCGACAATGATTTCTTCCATGAGAATGCATGCTAATGCATTTATTTCTGAATAGGGTGGTCAACCTCCGACAAGCAGTAGTAGTCAAAGTGGTCAAAACCCCCAACCATTATCTCAGATCGAAAAGAGCGTAACACATCTTCTGGTCGCCACGAAACAACTTCTCGAAACCCTCACACAATGGTCTCGACATCAAGCGACAGACGCACAAGTTTCGGATGTTTATGTGCGCTTGGGATATGAGTTCAATATTGCTTGTAGGGCATTTACAGCAATAAATGTTGATACTTCGGATTTGGGGAATGTACCAGAGTTGCTCCGACATATACTCGAATCAACACTCAGTCAAGAAGCAAGCGTCGAAAGCTTGGAGAAATATCTGCCTCGAATTAGAGATATTATCATTACTCTTCTTCATGGCTTAAAGCGGAAGCAACAAAAACTGCGGCAAAAACAAGGGAGAGATAGCGCATCACAAAATGGAGAAACCATACCTAGAAATGGAAGCCTCAGTAGCATTGCGAGTAATAGTACTGGGTTGACTACATTACTGAATCAAGGGTTGGAAAATAATTTTCAAGGGGAGTCGGGTGTGGCAAATGATAGGGGAAGCAAAGGACAATCTACAGCCGACTCTAACATACCTCCGAGGATGTCTTCGGCTACAGGATCATCAAGCAGAAGAGCTGCTGGACCACCAAGAGACTCATCTCGAGGTTCAGTATCTTCAGATCAATCTACACTGTCAAGCCAAACAATGCAAAGCATTCCTGTTGTTCCACCTTATCCTGGAGATGAAGTCTCTATACCAATGCCACGTCCAAATGATCCTGATCTTTTGAATGTGGATAATTTTCCACCGCCTCCGCCACCACCAAAGACAAATGCTGCATTGGTAGCTTTACAAAAAGGGGGGGATTTGGAAAGAAGAGCTTCAAGACGTTATTCTGCTTATCAAATCTCAAAACTTGTTGGTGCATCTCCAAATGGAGTTCCAATGATGCCTGTTCCACAAAACTCGCCAATACCAAACAGAGGACGCAATGATGCCAGGGAGTCTCTGAGAGCTGTTCAAAATCGTGACCAACGTCTCGGTCGAACAAATTCTCGTCTGATTCAGAATGAGACATCCCCAGTTCGAAAGCCAAGTGTGATTGCCGAAGATAGTCAAGAGTCATCAATTCAGCAGCCAGAAGAACCACCCTCGAATGATAGTCCTATAGTCAAGACACCAGAAGACAAGTTAAGACAGTCTATTAATGATTATGATGGACCGAGTGCAACTCTCAATGGACCACCTCCTGATGTTCTTCCAAACTTTGATAATCAAGATCAAGATGAAGAAAAGGCTACTTCTGAACCTCCTCAAGCCCCCCAACACAAGCGATCTCCTTCGAAAAGAGAAAGTCCTTCTTATGGCAGCCAAGCTAGACAATTTACACCCGAAGAATCTCCACCTCCACCGGATAAAGAGATCACAATTTTCTTACAATATAAGACCAAGGTTAAGAAGTTTGTCCTTGCTGATGGATACAAGGATTTATCCATGGCAAGACTACAATTGGCTTTCATTGAAAAGTTTGCCTGGAATACCCACAACAATGGTGTTGATCTACCCGAGATTTATATTCAAGATCCAGTATCTGGTGTTCGTCATGAATTGGAAGATCTTCAAGATATTAAAGATCGTTCTGTACTTGTACTAAATGTTGAAGTTCTAGATGAAGTGAAGCGACATATTGATGATAGTCTAGGAGGATTGAAGAAAATGGTCGAGAGTGTCAAAACAGCAGTGGATGATCAACAAGTTACAATTCAAAGAGTCTCGGATCGCCAACAGGATGCTGCAAAGGAAATGGCTCGAATCGCATCTGCGCCACCAAGTTCTTCAAGACTTTCAATGATCGACACTGGACGTATCACCAATGGCATTAATACTAGCCCATCAAAAGCCAATGGTCAAGCTCAACTTAGTGAAATTCAAAGCCTTCGTCGCGATCTTGCAGTACTCAGGCAAACTTACTCTGGCTTCCAATCTGATATTCAAAGTTCCATGGCTTTGATTCGCACAAAGGCTAGCTCCGTCAAAAGTGTTGCTGTTAAAGCTGTTATTCCAGATATCAATGGTGATTCTGGACGCTCTTATGTCAATGGTGGAAAGAAGAACCTCAGCGAAGATTCCGATAAATTGGTTGCACAAGTGGATGATCTTCAGGATATTGTTGAAGATCTACGAAAGGATGTTGTACAACGTGGTGTACGACCTCTTCCCAAGCAATTGGAGACTGTTGCCAAGGATATTTCTCAAGCTACAATGGAGTTGAAGAGGATGCAAGACTTCTTGAAACGTGAGAGACCAATCTGGACAAAGATCTGGGAGAAGGAATTGGAGACAGTTTGCAATGATCGTGAAGAGATTACAATGCAAGAAGACCTTGCAGCAGATCTCCAAGATGATTTGGAGAAGGCCGCACAAACCTTTGCACTCGTTGAACAAGCTACTAAAGAACAATTGAAGGACGGATCCCCAAGTCATATCGGTACCGGCCGAAGTCTTTCCAAACTTAACCGTATTGATCCAATTGATCCTGCCGCGGCAAAAGAAGGTGTTCTTGATGAAGTTCGTGCCTTACAACCAAATCACGAGAATCGTCTTGAAGCTATTGAGCGTGCCGAAAAACTTCGACAAAAGGAACTTGAAGGTCGCCGAGGCAATGTTCTGCAGAAAGAATTGACCTCTTTTGTTGAATCAGGAAAATTGAAGAAGTCTGGAGGCTTCGAGGAAGTCGAAAGGCAAAGAGTTGCAAAAGATGAACGAATCAGAAGAGAAGTTTGGGAACGTCAAAATGGAATGACGCAAGCAGATGCAGATTTTGAGGAAGTTAATGATCCTGCTGTGGAAGAGGTAGCAGAGCCAGATGAAACGGTCGAGGAGAATGTAGACGAACATTCTGATCTGGAGACATGAAAAGATATGATATCACGATGGGGAATGGGAGTTGCATTTCCGAAGCATGATGACAATTTTTGAAAATTTTTCAGAGTCATGTCTTGAAGGAGCGATACGGGAAATGTAATGTTGGACCTCGATTTCAACATTTACACGATTTTACCATGTTGATTGGACATGGAAGGCGCATATGGTGTTTGTTATTATACTCAAGCAAGGAGTTATTAGGAATTGGGCATGTTTGTTTCATTGATGCGGTCGCATGGTTATTGACATAAGCGTTTCTTGTGGTTTTCGCGTGGCGATGAAAGCGTGCCATGTCGATATATGGAAGATTCCATGGCGTGTCGTTATAGGGGCGTTGTTTAAACTTGGCATTTGATTTGAGGTCTGAGAGGGAAGTTGATGGACTGGCTTTACATGATTGTGGATGATATGTGAAGGAGAGTGTATGAATGGAGAGGAAGGAAGTGGAAAGACATTGGAAAGGAAATAATGGGACATACAGTGGCATGATACCAATACAATACGAGAAATGGTAGATAGTATGTGTATTTTAGTGTAGCCCAATACCAGGTATGAAGTACCAAGTCATCAATGTAGATGAGAGAAATTTAAAATATAGTCAAATGATTTGGATTGATGGTTGGGGTTGCTGTGATGTAATGTGATGTGATAGGATGCTATGATATCGTATAATATAATCTCCGTCCTCAATCCCCTCTGCATTCTCCGTTCTATGAACCTGTAAACTCACCTTCTCTACTATATCTCCTTGTTTTAATACAAAGAGGAGGGGGGGGAAGGGGGAGAACTTAAAAGAGGGGGAGGGGTAGCGAGCGAGTGGCTGAGTGATGGAGTTTAGACTATTATTGTGTATTGTTACGTTATATTGTGTTGTGTATATGTATGTTTAAGTATAGATATGAGTGTATTTCCCTCTCTCTCTCTCTCTCTCTCTCTCTCTCCCTCTCTCTCCCCCCCCTCTAATTCTTGTTCTTGGGTTTGATTTTGATTTGGTTTTTTCGGGGGGAGGAGGGATGGGATGGGATTGAATTGTATTGTATTGTATTACTTGGTTGAGGATTGATAGTGATGTTGATCGAGTAGAAGGGGACATGGAAAAAATAGAAGATAATAGAATCGTTATTTCTTTTTTTCTTTCTTCTTTTTTTCTTTTTTTGAAAAGAAACCTTTTTCTCGCTTTTTTTTCAATTGATTAATAGAAATTTTAGCTAGGATTGTCGTCGTTGTCATTCTTTGCCTGCTTGCCTGCTTGCCTTTTGGAAGATGGGATGTGGATGGATTGGGCGGGTTAGGGGAGGAAAGCCGATTGTAACCGTGGGTAAGCGATGTGCTTTGGGGTTGGATTTGTATGTGGATTGTGAAGGTAGGTGGGAATGGGAGGAGGGTGAGGGAGCGAGCGCTTGCTTGCTTGTTAGATGGATTTGGATTTTGAAAGGGATGGGGTTTGGGTGTGTTTGTTGAGCGGGGAGGGCGAGAATGGGATGGGATGGAAGGTTCGAGATTGGAGGTGCTAGGTAGGTACCTAGATATGTTATAATTAGTATTTGCAGTATTTTATAATGGATAGACAAGATACTTTGAAGATATTGCTAGGTACTAGATTGGTATATTGAGTTTGAGGGTATGGGTATTAGATATCGACGAGGAAATGTTAGCATGGGAATTACAACGCCTCTTATGTCATTTTTCCTTTTTCCTTTTTACACATTTCGGCATTTTTGTATTTTGGCACGGAGTATTTCCAAAACGACTCTGAGAGTGATTACTGTACTCGAAATTCGAAGTTGATGCATGGGTGGACAGGGGTTCTTGCATAACTTTTTGAAAATACGGAGGTCCCGCTACATGGGGCATGGGAATGGCTTGGAGGGTTTGGAGTTTATTGCGGTGTGTTTATTTATTTGTTAGTGAATCGGCTCATGGGTTTAGGCGGGTTGGGTTGAGTAACTTGGGGGGGGTTGTAGATGCCGATAGCCGACTGGGCGGAATTTGATGGATTGTAGGAAGCATGGTGGAGGTAACGGTAAGGACGTAAGCTGAGGTAGGGGCTGAGGTTGAGTTTTTGTGTTTGTGTGTTTGATACCTGACTTGGAGTCGGAGCAGACAATGTAGGTTGCGGACCGGTGTTAAGCTCTACGGACGTGTGTTAGGCGTATGTTAGGGGTGAGATGGTGATGGTGATGTGTGAGTTCGGTGAGAGGAGATGTACATAGAAGGCTTACTAGGTGAGAGCGAAAAGGAGGAAAGATGAATGAGAAATGGTATGATTATGCGTGGAGATTGGATGATGATGATGAGAGATTCAAGGGCTGAATGAGAATTGTATTTAGAGATTGCGAGGATCAACTTGTGTAGTTTTCATCTGTCTATTGGCTAATGTCTAATATCTGATATCCAACATCTTCCATTCTAAGAGGCCAAATGCGACAGTAATGGTAATAAACCTAGTTAGTATACATGATGTTAGATACATATACGGATCTTGTAAGCATACTGCAGAAGAACATTCATGAATAAGAGCTGTCAAAGTGATACATACATATATATAATACATACAGTAGCTTAGCTTCATACGCACGAAATTTGGCGAGTTGGCCAATAGGAGATTAAAATCGAAATGGATTTAAGGGTTTATTAGTCTAGCTACAGATTGAATAGTACGATTATTTGGAACGTCTAGATGGCTGTTAAATTGTTAAATTGTCATATTATCGAATTATCTATCGAATTGATGTCAAAATTGATAGGTACTTACTATAATCTAATCCGCCCGTATGAGTGGATCTAACATTCAACGGCATAAAATTAAGATCGGTATCACTCTCCCAATTTGGCCCGACTATGGAGTTCGTCCATGGTCGCTTTACGGAGTATGGAGATGGAGTTTAGAACTTTACCTAGGTAGATCGGGGTGGGAACTTTTTGGGAAAGAAGGTTCTACTAATCTTCTCTTTTCCCCTTACCAAGCTCCAGCTAAGATGGATATCTTGTCATATAACAGGTTTTTATGCTTCGGCAGTGAAGATTTTATGTTCCGTGTAAAAAGTTTTTCAGGTTTGAGTAAATAGAATAAATATCTTATGATCCCACCCTTCGTTTTCTTTAATTTTGAGTTTTCATTTCTTCATTTATCATCCATACATAACATACAATTAATTAAATCGTCATCGTCATTGTCATTGTCAAAGAACAAGGTCTAGACGAGTCCAAGTCTGATAAGCTTATCTCTCCATACCTATACATCGATAACTACTCGGACGAGTATAAACACAACTACAATAAGCAATTGAGAACAACCACAACATTACAATCACAGCCATGAATGAGGCAGATCGAGAAATAGCACGCGCCGAGCGTGATGCCTCTCCAGAACGTTACTCCGTCGAATCTCCCATCCATTCCCCTCTACCCCGCCATCCCTCCCACGAAATAGAACGTATACCCACTGCATCCTCCATCTCGACGACTTCTTCCGATGCCTCAATTCGTCCTACAGTTTCTCGAGCTCCCACACAAGCTGATTTAGAACGTCATCCAACTGTTATATCTCGCATTCAAACTGCGCGTTCGCAGCATACGGGGACGGTAGGAAGAACTGCGACGGGAAGGAGTAGTAGACTTACCAGGATATTTAGTACAAAGGAGAAACCATTACCATTGATGGGGCTGGGGAAGGAGTATCCTCCTCTGTTGCCTGCTCAAGAAGAATATGTGGTAGAATTTGATGGACCTGATGATCCGCTTCATGCTGTCAACTGGCCGATGAAGAAGAAGTGAGTTCTCAATAGTTTTCCTACTACTCCAATTGAAGTGAAGCTAATCGATCGAAATAGGTTTATTACAGCAGTAATGTTGGCTTATACAACATTAGTATCATCATTTACATCGAGTATTTTCTCAACAGCAACCAGAGTTGTAGCAGCGGAATACAATGTTTCCACAGAAGTAGGATTATTAGGACTCTCGTTCTATGTTTTAGGATTCGCTTTCGGACCAATATTATGGGCTCCTTTGTCGGAATTGAAGGGAAGAAGATTACCAATTGTTCTTTCTATGTTTGGATTTTCGATCTTTCAGATTGCAGTCGCGGCGGCGAAAGATTTACAAACAGTTTTGATCTGTAGATTTTGGGGAGGTATGTATACCATTATTTTCTCGCTTCGAGATTTGGCATAGGCAAAGGCTAATCTATTGGATGAATAGGTATGTTTGGTGCAGCTCCTTTAGCAGTTGTTGCAGCTGTTTTCTCGGATATGTTCGATAATAAAACGAGAGGACTTGCTATTACCGTATTTTCGATGACAGTTTTCACTGGACCTCTTCTAGCACCTTTCATTGGTGGATTTATCGTTGAATCTCATCTCGGCTGGCGTTGGACTGAATGGTTAACTGCTATAATGGGTTTTGCAGCATTCATCCTAGATCTCTTCTTCCTTTCCGAAACCTACCCACCAGTCATCTTGATCGAAAAAGCAGCCGAACTCAGAAGAAGAACCAAAAATTGGGGTATTCACGCCAAACAAGAAGAAATCGAGATTGATTTCCGTGAATTGGTCACCAAGAATTTCTCTCGTCCTCTTAGACTTTTGGCATCAGAACCTATCGTTCTTCTTCTATCTATTTATATGGCTTTCATCTACGGTCTTCTATACCTCTTCCTCACAGCCTATCCAATCGTCTTCCAACAAATCCACGGTTTCACAGGTGGCGTAGGTGGTCTTCCATATTTCGGCATGGTCATTGGAATGTTAATCGCAGGTGTCTACGTCGTTCTTACTCAACCATCTTACAATCGTAAATTAGCAGCAAACAACGGCATTCCAATTCCTGAATGGCGTCTTCCACCGGTGATTATAGGAGGAGTCAGTTTCGCAGCAGGACTCTTTTGGTTCGGTTGGTCGGGGTACAGAGCTGATATTCATTGGATTGTTCCCACTCTTTCGGGTTTACTTACTGGATTTGGACTTTTGGCAATCTTTTTGCAGAGTTTAAATTATCTTGTGGATGCATATCTTATGTTTGCAGCATCGGCTATTGCGGCGAATACATTGTTGAGATCATTGGCAGGAGCGGGATTCCCGTTGTTTTCACAATATATGTTTGCGGCAATGGGAGTTAATTGGGCGGGAACATTGCTGGGTTGTGTAGCACTTGTGTTGGTGCCGATTCCAGTGTGCTTTTACATGTATGGAGAGAAGCTCAGGGCGAAGAGTAAGTTTGCGCCAGTTTATCCAACGCAGCAGGCTCCGAGGGATGAGGAGGAAGGAGGGAGTACGAGTACGAATGGGAATGGAGAGATTGATAGAGGTGTTAATGGAAAGGAGAAGGGAGAGGAGGCTAGGGTTTGATTTGAAGAGGGGGGCGGGGTGTAGGTGAATGGATTATGATTTCATGAGGAGATGGAAGATAAAGATACCTAATAGTTTTTAATGCCATGAGATAATTGCATGGGGATAGGATGAAGAAAAAGTAAATATTTACAGTGGATAAAAGGTTTGAATGGAAAAGGATAGGGAAATAAGCGATATCCAGGAGTTTGAGGGTTAAGCGATGAATTAATTATATGACCTCTCTGAAAGTGGGGTTATGGTGTTTGTATATATTACAAATTACTTGAGTAGTTTAGATAGTGTGGTGGTAGTAGTATAGTAGTTGGTAGCATTAATGTTAGTGTTAGTGGTAATGTTAGTGTTAATGTTAATGTTAGTGTTAATGTTAGATGATGGGTTTTTTGATATTATGTTTATGAGTTTTGGGTTGTATTGTGTTGAGGTAGGGGTAGAGGTTGGGGGGGGAGATTTGAGGAGGAAGATAAAGAAGGAATGAGGAATAAGGAGGATGATTAACGAGTTTGGAGGATGGTTTGTAGAATAGTTTGAGCAAATTTCTAAACATGATATCTTATGAGGTTTCTTTGAATGTCTGATATTTTGGGAGGGGGGCGTGAGGGGGAGGGTGATGTGATATGATATGATGTAGAAGGAATTTCAAAATTTCAAAATTTCGACACCTTGAGATTTAGAACTGACAAGTGAGGATTGAGGATTAAGGATCAAGAATGCGGGTGGAATGACATGAGTCTGATGAGATGAGATGAGATTATTGAAGAGGGAAGGAAAGAAGAAGAGGAGGGAGAGGGAGAATGTATATGTATATTATGTATGCACAGACGAGAGTTTGTTCTATTAGACTGTTATATGTGTGAATACTTGATGGAAGAGGGGAGATAAGAGGGTAGAAGGTATATTGAATATGAAGGGGTGAGTGAAATTTGGGTCGTATTGTATAGATGGATGGAAAGAAAGAGAGAGATGTGATAGGGCGGAGGCGGATGGATAGATGGATGGATGGATGAATGAATATATTCGGATTGAAACTCGAAAGTCGCTTATTATTATTATTATTATTATTATTAATCAATGTGATACAATAATGAATTGTTACAAGTTGCAAGGTCATTTGTGAAGGATATCATATCATTTTCGTTGATTCATTCATTCATTCATTCATCAGGAAAGAATTACCACGGAGTACAGAGTATTTAGTAAGCAGGAAATTGCCTTCTCTCATTCCATTCATTCAACTTCCCCCAGGCCTACCTAACAAAGCTCGAAACCGAAACTGCCAAGGAAATACGAGTTTGTATCATCTAAATACGACATTTGATTGTTCTAATGTTGAAGTCACGTTCATTTCATCATGAGTTGCATATTGGATGCAATATGATTTGTTCTTTTTTTGTGCCTCCGTTCTATAACTCCACTTCTTGAATCTTGGGTATACCGACAGTTTGTTGGATCCATTCTCCATTTTCATATGTACCTTACAAAGCATCAAGCGTTCAGAAGTAAGAATTAAGAGTTCTAAGCTAAGAGTCAAAAGTCAAAAGTTACGAGTCAAAAGTCAAGATGCTACTATAATCCACAGAGTATTACATTGATCCGAAAATAGAGCAGCTTATCCTTCAGGTTCCCATTAACCGCGGTACATACATAATATTCACATCGCATTAGTATGAAAGTACACCTGAATCACCGAGTTTGAGATGAACAACAAGCATTTCCTGCTTCCTGCTTCCTGCTTCCTGCTTCCTGCGTGTCTATATGTATTCTAGTAGATTATGCAAAACATTATTAGAAGGATAGAACGAATATGCAGGTAGTCATTCAATCCCTGTGTATAATGGTCCCTTTCTTTTTTTGAAAGAATAAATAGAGTTTTGTCAAGAATGAAAAAGATCTTCTATCTTTATATCTCCAATCTTGTATCTCCAATCTTGTATCTCATGAACATTTACCAGAAATCATCTGACTATCGGTATAAATCATCCTTACATCCTTACAATCAGCTTATCGATAAGCCAACCTAGGTAAGTGATGGTAAATTATCTATATTATCTATAATTACCTACTACTCCCTACCTTGGCTCCGAGATACCCAGCTCCCTAGTTACCTAGTACTCTCACCAGCTCCATCTATCTTCTGCACAGCGGAGGCACAATCACACAACCCACGATAATACTCTGTCTGTACAAATGAATGCGACAACACATCTCTGCACAACTTGAATAGTAAAGTGGGAAGTGGGAAGTGAAAAGTGGGAAAAAACACATGATTTATGTAAGTCGTCTCGGTCGTACATATCTAAAAATGTATCCTCAATTCTCAAATCCAAGATTAAGTAAGTCTGCCTATATATATATATATATATCGGTATTCAAATCGGTATCTCATTTCACATGCACATGTCACTTACCACGCTATCCTATTATCTGTTCTTGTCCTACGACATCAGATTGATCTAAGTAGTTTTGCTTATAATATCTCTCATCAAATCATTTGAATGGTGAGAAGAAGCTACTAGGTATGAGATTATATACATGTAAATACCTCATTTTTATTCCTCAATTCTTTGGACTCTCTACCTAGGCATCTCTATATCTATGCTATCCATCTAATATCCTTCGATCTCTTCAAATAAAGCTCACAAGATTCCCCAATTTCACATGCGAAACTCATCTACACACACATACAAATGCCAATAATAGCATTGTCTCATCTACAAAAGTGAGTGATCATGCCATCCCTTTCCGTCGCGCAAACAGTCTTATCTTTTAAGACCTTTGAGACTTTCCCACGCGACTCTTTGTGTGTGTGATGTTTTAGGTTTTTTTAACTTATTTCTCACTTGAATCCCTATTTTCCCCCTATTCACCATCATGTCATTTCATCGCAGCTTTCTAATCTTGACGTTCAGACAATATCCAATAATACTTCTAACCACGATACACCTTTTATGACAACACAAATCTTCTATACTATTAGCTAATTAGCAAGCAGGAGAAGTAGCTATCTGCGAGTAGAACAAAAGAAACCTCGTCCCAAAAATGTCCAACGAACGCCTCACGTTCCCAACCTATCTTCTCCCTTCCTTCTCGTTCCCCTTTCGTCGTCGCGCATCCTCCCCTCCTAGCACAAAAACCGCATCACTCAATACAAGTACAAGCGCAAATCCTTTGGGTCCAGGATTAAGCTATTCGCCTACGAGTAGCTGTAACGAAACTCCACTCGCATCACCTACATCTGGGAGTTTTCTCTCGCGCATTCCAACTACTTCCACCCACAAGAGTGGGAGTGGGAGTTGGAGTGAGAATGAGAATGAGAACGAGAGTCATGATTTAACCTCCACTCCCGCCTCTCCTCCTCGCTCCAAACCTCTCCCGCAACCCCATCTCTCCCGTCCCTTCCCTTCTACAATCCGCTGTCTCACCTGCTCCACCCACATCTCCTACTCCTCGCAAATAATCTCCAAAGGCTTTACCGGTCGCCACGGCCGCGCCTATCTCGTTGCTCCGCCTCCTTCTTCCCCGGTTCCTCAAATCCCTCCCTTTCCACCCACCGCTCACGATCGCTCTAAAAATATCTCCAACGTCCGCGTCGGTCGTCCTGCAAATCGAGAATTGTTAACAGGTCATCATGTCGTCGCAGATGTAAACTGTGCGATTTGTAATACGCTGTTAGGGTGGAAATATGTGGATGCGAGAGAGGCGGGCCAGAGATATAAAATTGGAAAGTTTATCTTGGAAACGAAGAGGGTGGGTGTTGTGGAGACGTTTGAGGATGAGGATGTGCGGACTCATTCGCTTGATTTTCGCGGGGAGGATGAAGATAGCTCGGGATTTATGGGGGTGGGGATGGGGAATTCTGGGAAATATGGAGGAGGGAGTAGAGATGGAGAATTACATACATTGAACGTGGAAACGAAAGAAGAGGAAGAAGCAAAGGGATGGGTGAATTTTGATTCAGAAGATGAAGATGAGTGTGAGGAACTTTTTGCGGGGATTTGGGATGCCGAGGTGGCGCAGAAAAGAAGAATTAGGAGGGTTGATCGGAGGAGGAAGGAGGTGGAGAGGGAGAGGTTGGCGAGTAAGGATAGTGGGGTGGGGGGATTGTAGGGGGGGTGACTACGGAAAGAGTGAGAATTAGAAGGGGATGGGAGGAGGCGGTAATATATAATTGGAATGATTATGGAAATAGGAGGAGCTGGTATGAGATGCGATGAGATGTGATGTGAAGGGGTTTATGACTACTCTATGATTTATGACGGAAAGAAAGATGGGTATACATTTACAAGGATGGATGGAGGAAGGCATTGCGACGGAAATTTCTGGTTGCTTGGTCTCATTTGGTCTAATTTGTGCTGATGGGAACCTCGAGGGTTTACTCCCTTTCTCTCTCCTTTGGGTTTGGGGATACATACTTCAATAACCTTCAATTTGAGTGGTGATGGCATGGGATTTATTAGGAAATCTGTATCCGGATGGGAATACAGTACAGTACGGTACTGTACAGCATGATATGGTACAATATAGTATATCATAGCGCAATAGCTTGTCTTATGTAGGTAGGTATTTACATACTTGTTTGTTTATTGTATGTATGCATATATATGTATGCATATGTATGTGTGTATGAAATATCTCTTTCTACTCATTGATATTTGTGTTTGGTATACGGCGATTGATAGTTGATAATTGTGTTTGATACGCGATAATACATTTTTTCGCTTCGAGATTCGAGATTCAAGATTCGAGATTCATGAAATATCTAGAATCGAGTTTCGATATCTACATGTGTGATAGCATACCGAGAAGGTTATGGTTCAGTGGAGGGTGGCCAGATGGGTGGATAGTAGATACTAGGTAGGTAGGTGTCTTGAGTTGATATCTTGGCTATTTGGCATGATGCTTTTGGGTGTGGTTGGAGTTGGAGTTGGAGGTTAGAGGTTGTGAAGAGGAGGTTGTGGAAAGGAGTTGGGAGTATGAGGGTAGATTAGGGATAATAGCAATAGTAAATTTATAATCGATTCAGTCTATCTATAGCTAATACTACTTTGAATATGCGATGTGTTCACGTGTGTCGAATTGAATGAAGTAATTGGGAAACATAGATAAAAACTCATCCTCCTGGATGCCCTCCAAGTCTGCTATAATAAAATCCCATCCTGTTCTACACTTATAGCATATGATTCCTATAAGTTCGAAGATGTTGGATAAGGAGTAGGGGTAGGTATATATAGGTATATAGGTGGTTGATATATTGGTGAGTAAGAGTATGGTTGACTGAATTTTTATCATGTATGTTTTGCTTTGGGAGATTTGATTGATGATGTCACATACACACACCTAGCATGTATCTTTTGCTAATAGAATTAGTTCATGGGATAACTGCAGAGTAAGACCATTAAATGAAAGAATATCTAGCAAGCATTCATCCCATTGTTCAATCCCTTGCCTAGGTACCTAGATATCCTGCTTCTCCCTATGGAAAACTCTCCTTAACCCCAAACATCAAAAGACTTCCTCCTTGAAGTTCTAACAAACGCATATATCTATGCTTCAAAGTTCCCATGAGTTCAATAAAAGTTCAAGAAAGCCCTATTCACATACTGATTAGTAAGTAGCTTTCATTCAAAACCCCCATCAACTATTCAAGTGAAGTACTCCCACCACACCACTCGAACGACTAAGCAAACCAAAACAGCAAAACCAAATCTAAATCCAGAACCTACAAACCACATCCTCGAGCATCTTAGTGTCTCGGCGTCCTAAGTGGGATTAGCTCCCACAAATCCAATTTTGGGAAATTGGGTAGTGCTTCTTGTTTTGTTTTGTTATTCTTTCCTTGGGTTTGTTTCCACAACTGCAACTTCTTTGACTTCAACACAACGATCTTTCAACGAATTGCTTTATGTTTCGGTTGCCAACAACATAATGATATTGTTTTTTTGATTATGGATAGATTCAATTGATGATTCTTCTTGAGGGATTGTAAGTTCTCTTTCTCTTCTTCTACGTCTTTTTCAACTATCTTTTGTACCTTGAGTCGCCGTCGCCGTCAACTTCAACTCTAACTCTAACTCTCAAGTTCGAGACCTGAGTCTGTGCTACAGGCAGATGAATTTACTTTCACTGCGTTAATAGGTTGCACTTGTACCTCTTCGCAGTATTCGTCAATTGATCTTGATGGTACGAAACTGACGATGATTTAAATAGGAACGAACTTCTTATCCAGTTACCTTGAGCTGATCACTTGATCTGCAAGATCGGAGGAATGCTGTTAGGGTCTTGATACAGGTGAGATGTTAATCAAGTATCCATGAGCTTGCTTGGCTAACTTTGAAATTGCTGCTAGATCAAATTCTCAACGCCTGAACTTCTGAGTACAAAACCTGCAAAGATCGAGGACGCAAAATTACTCTGGCTTTCGCTCTTTCTTGAATGACTCCTATGGTCTCTGACTTACGTCGTTTGGCAACAAGCTCGTCGCTGTCGTTGCCGACGATATCATAGCGTCAAGAGAAGAAGTAAGTAACAACTGCCTCTTCCTGTCTTTGAGCTTTGCTAATCAAAATCCAGGCGTCGTCATGATGTGACCTGCACATAGGTAGAGCTGTAAGTAAAAGACAAGCTCATGCCTACAGTTGCTCATCGTCTTCAAGCTTTCTCTGACACCATTTCACCACCATAGGAAATTTGAGTTTTGGCAGAAGCACACCGAGAACCTATAACGAGAGATATTACTACGTTCAGGATCCAGCGGTACGTAACTGATTCCAAAAATGACCTCTCATTACTAACATAGAATCAGTACTGCGAACGGAGTTCAGCCAATGCAGCATGCATCGCCGTGGAGCTCCTCCGGCTTTCTCGGTCGGTAAAGGAATTGGCGGCTTGGACGGCACGATCGATGAGAGGAGCCGACATGAACTCGGCACTTCATACTCTCGCTAGAGTAAGCGTTGGTGTCCCTCGTGCTGATGAATCTTTCTTGTTGACGCACGCTGATTCTTACTTGTATCGTCAAAAACAAGACAACATTGATCGATGGCTTCAATCGCTTTCCGATCAGCAAACGAAACGTACTATCAGTCGACTTCATACTCACCCCAGTGCGGCTCGGCGCCGGCTCTGATACTCAGGTGGCAACGCCGGGGTAAATGATTGAAAAGGGAGTTAGGTGGGAGTTTCTTCATGGTATGTATTCAAATCTTGTTGTGAATTGCATGCACTTACTAACCTTTTGATAGGGGTTGGGCATTGAACAATACTGAGCAACACATCCAAGAGACACTTCTCGGCGTGAGTGGTAATATCGGAATGGATAGATGGAAGAGTTTAGTGGTTTGTTTAATACAATGGCAACATATTCACCTCTAGGTCTTCCACTGATTACCGTGATCCTTAAAAGAATGACGGAGAACTGATCCTTGTTCCTGGTATGTGATTTGTGAAATGCATTGCATATCCATCGCCTCAAGGCGAACGATCCAACTCTTCAATAGTTGTGATCGTAAGGGATAATGCTAAATTTGTGTGTATGGTGCTGGTGGTAGTATTCACAATGAGATTTGGAAAATGTAAGTCTTCTTCTTACCCAGTTCCTTGGCTTACCAATCACTAACACTTTCAGCAGACATATACTTGCCGTCGCCAACCCTTGGTAAATTCATCCTGGGGTCACTCCCAAGGCTTCGTCACAACCTCCACGCCTGTCTACTCGCCAGGGCATATCGGCTGCTTGCCTAATGATGACCAGTACACAGTACTTGGACCACGCGCCCAAGACTTTTAAACGCCTGTAAGGGTACTTTGTCTGCCATGGATGGGATGGGTTGGAATTTACAAACCAATGTTCCAACTCAACCCATCCAAGTATCATGGCACGAAGAAGGGTGGTCTGGTCAACCCGGACATTGATATGTGGTTGTCTCCCTTCGGCAGAGTAGTTGGTAAGTTTCTTCTATCTCCCTTTTTTGTCTGATATGAGAAGTTAATTTTAGACCGTATGGAATAGAACACCATGTCGACGAAGAGGAGATTAAGGAGATCGGAGAAATGGATAGTCTCTTCGAAGCTATCGATGGATGAACAAATCCCGTTTGACGACGATGTAACGGTTTTAAAATATCTCAGAACTGCATTGAGTTTTCTGAATAGTATTCTCGGTCTCTGACTACTCATCTGTAAGTTTTCCAGTTCTGAGTTCATTACCATGCTGGATTTCTTGATACGGATATATGCTCACGAAATAGTAGTCGGATCTAGTACTTTGTACTTCCTCTGAAGTCCTTTATTGATTAAAGAGACTACTTCAGTGGCAATTCCTCTTGGCTCCGGTCATTAGGAGTCCCGTGGATCTTCTCAAAAGACCAGCCTGCTCTCCGAGTGCACTGCTTCATCCATTCGTCCGACATCAAAATCAGTCGATGATGCACCCTTCTCGTGGTGTTTCAATGTACGTACTGAGACCTCACATTCTCATAGCATATCTGTCTTGTTGGATCAAACTAACATAGGTAGTTTCAGCTCGACACGAAAATGGAGAAAGGTGACGAGGAGGCCATATCGCCAACTCTAGCCTATAGAGAGAACGAGAAGACGGGAGGTTTCTTTCGACTTTTTAAGAAAGATTCGAGGACAGACGGCGAGAATTGGGACTTACACCTCTCACACCTCTACCAAGGGTGGGTCTTCTGGGGGGCTTTGGGGATTTGATAAGATATTTCGTTACTGCTGCTGCAGATATTGTATATAGACAGTCATAGGAAATGAAATGAGGTTTCCAGTAGCCGCTTCGGCGAGCGTCTTCATATGATTTGAGTGATATTTATCATGCGGGGAGATTGGAATGGTTGTCTTTTGGTATCGGTAAGTTTCTTTGTCCTTATTACTGGTTGGATGATTGCTAATTCTCTTTGCAGGTAGACAGTGGTGTCTGTGGTGATAAGCTTTCGTCCTGGGATATCTGAATGGATTAACAGGATGTTGAGAGGTAAATCATCATTTCATGTTTTGAATTTTGAACTCTTGCTAATGGAATTCTACCAGCTCTACTCCGCTACTTGGTTTCATGACAGAAGATGTCAGTTACGATATCCAGCAACTTTCCCCATCGACCATCTTCTTTTTCATGATGATTGGGTCAAGCACCATGCTATGGAAGTTCAAGATCTAAACTCCTCCCACAGTCAAATTGCATGTCTTAGCTCTTTCTGGCCAGTTATCAATCAAGTCAGGGGAGCATTCCTCGACTAAGTTTGTTTGAACCGATTCCTCTGCAACTGAAAACAACACTGCTATCCTGATTTTTGGAAGAAACACCAGCGGGAACCAGCCACTAGCATTACTTCCATCCTCATTGCTGAGGTGCAAAACCAAGCACTAACCCTCGACTATGTTGGGGCTCTTAAGTTCCGTGGAGAGGTTCTCGAAGAACCGCCACATTTGCCTGCCAGTCCAGGAATTTCATGACAACTTTCAAGCTGTTGATCGAGTTGTCCAGAAGGAACATTTGAAAGCATCCGAATTTTGAGGTGAATAGCCACCACCACTCGACTTCATTGGTGCCGTGGAGAGATTCTCTATGATTCGTCACATTTACCTTTCGGTCCAGAAATTTCATGATAACTTTCAAGCCGTTGCTCGAGTTGTCCAGAAGGAACATTTGAAAGCCTCCATATTCCTGGGGGTGCGAAATAGAGCACGACCCCTTGATTTTGGCTGTCACGACTCCCTGTGCAAGAATTTCATGATAACTTTCAACTCGGTGGCATTGACCAAACGGTCCAGAAGGAACATTTGAATGCCCCTACCGGGTGCGAGACCAAACGCCTCCACTTGATTACGGGTTCTCCCACCCCATCCAACCCACCACAATCGAAACCGATCCTCCCCCCGAAACGTACCCCGCCTACATCGCCGCCACATCTCTTAGTTCCAAGCGCCGCGGTTTCCTACGTTCCTGGACAACACCCATCGATGGGTTCAACTTCACGGGTTTGGGTGTTGGTGGTGTGGCCTTCACCATCCAAAGCTAGTTCCTATGACTATTGTAGTCGGCAATACGGGCTTTGAAGTTGTTCCCTATGGGCGTCCAATTGAGGGAATTGGAGCGGGTGCTTGTATTGTCAATAGACAAGAGTGTCTGGATTGGAAAGATAAGTTTGAGGGGGAATTTAAAGAGCAGATGCTGCGGAGATTCTCCCAGATTCGCCATGTTTGCTTTCCCGTTCAGGAATTTCACGATAATTCCCAATCTTCTAAGATTGTCCAGAAGGAACATTTAAATGCCTTGGTAATTGTCCGGCTTTCTGGCGACTTGCTACCAGGAAACAGGATGAGAGACTAGCGTTGGAGCAGCGCTTAGCAGAGCCGCACTTGGTGCGACGCTCTCTACCCAATAATAACAAACGGAGCATCGGCTTTTCCAGAATTTTTACATCCAATTCCTTACTTGTTCAATATTACCTTCCTCGTGTGCCGTTTTGGATGGTTGATAATGGAAGGGGTTCCAAGGTGGTATGAGATTGGGCGAGGTCTTGCATCATTTTTTGATGGCCGCGTAGGATTGTGAAGGCAAGGATGAAGGGGTTGAAGATGGAGAAGGTACAAAGATTGACGGGGTTCTGGCGAATGAGATACGGGATGAACTTTGAGGTTGGATAGGTGATGGTTACTGTATTTTATGATTTTACTTTATGTAGCAATATATTTCGTTCTCTCTAGCCGCTTCGGCGTGGCTTCTTCATATGATTCTGTGAGGTGCGTATTTCTCGTATGCTAATTTTGCTTGATTTGTTTTCAGAATATAGCTGACAAATATCAGTAAAAGGAGGGCGACGAGCTCTTGGACGCAGCAATACCAAGCTAAGCTTGAGGGTTGAAATGGCGCTTGAACAGGCATGCTCCTCGGAGTAACCAGGGAATCTGCTGGATATTTGATGCAGATACCAGCCGGTGCTCAACTCTTTTGAGGTAAATGAATTTGGCAATAGATGTTTTCGTAGTAGATTTTGGCTAATGATGATGAAAGTAGCCTCGGATACACACGGCGAAATCCATGTCTTGAGATGGGACAACTATCACGAGTCTTTGGAGGAAATATCAGCATCCTGGATCATCATCTCCGTCTTGGAGATGATCTCAAAATCATCTTTCCAGAATTCGACAGAGTTCAAGAGAAATGTCTCTCCGCTCGTTCCAGTATTCCTCAAAAGCAAGAAGAAGTAGGCAAGGCGTTTGGGACTTTGTCTTCCTGGCTTTGGAAATGGGGAAGGGAACCCTTTCCTCTCTCACCCCAAGACCTTGGACAAAATGAACATGATGATGAGACAAGAGCACAATCTCCCGGATCGGACTCTGAGGTGGTGGAGCTGAGCAACACTTCTCCACACGTTCCAGTATTCCTCAAAAGCTTCATTAGAAGCTTGGCGAAGATGAATCTAATGATGCGACAGGAGGCAAACTTCCCTGACAGGGTCCTTGCTTCGTTCAATTATCGCAACTAGTCTCGTGGCTCTGCCTTGTTAGGCAGCCGCAAACACCAATCAGCTGAGGCGCAATTCTTTATCTTCCTTCGGATATCAGTCGCAAACGCGATTATATCAGACCTGCACGACTTTCATTTGAAAGTGTCAGGGCTTACTCAAAAGACTATCTGGGGATATCTGAGCTTGGGGGAGGAACTGCCCGAGAGAATCGACCGGTAAATCCGGCCAATTATCCACCCAATTTCTTTCACTTCAATGTGAAAGGATTTCGAGATACCGAGATTTGTGTGAATTGGAGTTCACTGAAATCGCCCTCGAGAGATGATAGAGCTTTACATAGCCACTTTTAGGAATTGAGAGCGATATAGCCAGTCAGAATTAAAGCAGGCTGGACACAGAAAGACGGAGCTACCTATTCCAAAAGCTGTCATCAAGATAGATAGATAGCGAACATCTTGAGAACTCGGACCAGTGTGGCTGACACACCACAAGCTCCCTCTATGAAAAGGCAACCGACACCTTTCCGCGCGTTATATTCCGCATGGCACTGCCAACAACACCGACTCCCGATACTACCTTGCCGCTCCCACCGTGTTCATCTCTGACACCAAGTAATCTGTGAATATTCTTCATTAACCCTCGGAGATACAAAGCCACCTACACTTCGCTCGCCCCTCGTTGCAACTTCACGCATTGAGCATGGATCTACTCTCTTTCCTCTCTTCGGAAGAGGAGCTTAGCGAAGTCGAGAAACGCATTCAAAAGGCAAGCATCCCCGAGATTGTTAACAAGCTTGAGTTTTGCTCGAGTGCTTTAGTTGCAACTCCAGATCTTGCTGGCTTGCTTTATCTCTACGACGGGCAAGGTAACTGGGGACGTTCAATGATAACAATGCTGAGCAGCAGGTCATTTGTATCAGAATGATCAAACAAAGCGATTCCAAGTAGTTTTCTCGCTATAGAGCTTACCGGCAAGGCAACTGGGGACGTTCACGCTACGCATCCTTGACCCAAGGGCCCAAATTTCCGTCTGGTCGGCGAGAGGAGAAGACAAAGCTCGCAACCCCAAGGTAAGTTCCCTATTCCACCAATTCATCTGGTCCAAATGCTCATTATAATTCTAGGTTGCCGGGTGAAGTGTATTCCGTAATCCTCACCATAGGAGGGCTGCGGCAAGCAGAAAAATTCTGGGAGACAATCGCTCATTCTCCGTCTGATACTTCAGGTCATGATTCTTCGGGATGCACTGAATGGTTCTGTGACAAGTCCAATTGTATAGCCTCCAGACGAAATGTATTCAAAAGGGTACAACGTGAGGAGAGCAGCCGTTGACCAATGGATGTTGTTGCTCCTTTTGCGAAATAATGTATATAAGGGCATGACCCTAACCATGCAGAAGATGACTTTGAAGCCTGAAAACAGTATCAATTGCCAGCTTTCTTAAAATGATATTCCTTCATCTCGTTCTGGTTCCATATTGCGATCTTGATTCGTTCCGAGAAGAAGACGCTGGAAGGATCAAGAACGGGAGTCTATAGGGTATTGAAGCGTTGATATGTTTGATTGTTCCTGGTAATAAGACGGAAGTAGTGAAGCCAAATTTAACGTCAATGAATTTCAAATAGCAACGAAAGACCTCTTCCACCAGGCGTGTTTTGGCATGCAATTTCGGTTCGAAGTGGAAGAATGCAGTGGTGAATTTGAGAAATATCATGATATAAATTCGGGCAATATTCTGTGCACTCAGAAGTAGAGCCGACGCATTATAGGCATGGTGTGTTAACCAAGAACACAAGATTTGGTGCACCAAGATCTGTATAGACTGAAGCACCAGAAGATGAGAGCTATGCGAGAAGCGGTGTCTGGTACCATAAAATTGGAGAACAGACAGAACTGAAATTGGTGGAAAGGATGGACGGCGGGTCCAAAGATAATAGCTGAGAGGAAGGCAGAGAGTGTGAGGAGAAGATATACGTCCTTAGCGAGTATGGGAGAGCTGGTTAGGATTTATCCTGAGATTTTGAAATCATTCTTTCGATTGGAGGATGGGAATATCTCAACTGAAAGCTATGGACTTGTTCGTAGATTGGTGAGGTTTCATCGGTGGAGTGTAGCAGGTGGTGGGTGGTGGGTGGTGGGCGAAAGTCGGCGAGACTATCGATTTACCTGATGTTATCTGGAAGGAAGTTCAATCGGATAGTGTTGTTGGTTTGGATGAAATAATATGCAGAAGTCGATGTTTGCTGTTCCGCAATAGCAGCCTGCTCCATATTTTGGATTGCTCTTGGGGAGAGAAGGGGAGTTACAGCTTGTAGATAATTAACTAGATCTAGTGCAAGACTGCCCTTGCTTTCGGCTTGACGGCATAATGGTATCTCTCAAGAAACTCGATAATTCATTCTTACCATGAAAGGTAGAAAGCCGTTGAGGAGCATCATTCTCGCCAGTCTCGTAGAACTATATTCAGAAAATATCGTCATGGAAGGAAATTAAACGTAGAACAATGAACATCAAATTGCCAGAGCTTGAGCAGACTTCACTTGAATTTCTCTTCTGAGAAACTCTACCTATATAAAGTACCTGCCTTCATTGGCAATAGACATGCGAACATTGAGTTGAACTCTGGAGGGAAGCAAAGACATAAATAAATGTCGATTTATATCATCTTGATACATCCCCCGATAAAATGGAGTATGTTTAACTCTGCTAAATAACTAGACATCTTGAATACATTCAAATAAGACGATGCCAAATAATAATGAACGGGGATGTGATCAAACGAAATACTTTGTCTGTACTGGTGTATATTTGTTATCCCGTTGCCAAATATATCTTTTGAAGAGGGTCTTGACATTCAGAGATACAAATGATGATGAATATTTTCAACTCATTCAGAAAATGACAGATATGTTTCATCCACGGCTGCTGAAGACTTTCAAGGAGAAATGAATCATTCATTCTCTCTCATCCACACTTACCCATTCCATCAATTCAAATTGTGAATGCCGAAACCGAGGAAGTGAAGTTGAGGGCCGTGCAGTACTTATCTCAATCACGTGCTCACAGAGAATTTAGACGATCTTATCAACACGGTTTTCATCTGCAGTAAGCCGTATTCATACTAGCGCCTTACAGCTACTGTGCCTTCCGATAATTAAGCGTTCAGGCCTTACTATTAACAGTACAACAAAGAGTTCAAAGAGTTTGTCAACTTCGCCCCAAGAGTCCTTCTTTCTAATACATCTCCATCTTCATCAAACGTTCTTTTCGACATCAACACAACCACAACTTCACGTCTTTACGATCAGGTTTTCGCATCAAAAAAATTTGTACAATTGGAAAAGATATTTACACTGTCGGGAAAGAACTTAAGGAAAAGGAAAACAATTGATTTGGAGGGAAAAGAAAAAGAATAATACAAAGAGAGAAAGAAGAGTGGATCAATTTGGTGGTGCAAAATTGTGTTTGGTCTTGTGGAGGAAAGCGGCAGTTTTCAAAGAAAGAAAGAAACATCACAATAGCAGTATTATCTGCAATCTTGTACAATCATTTCCTTTTGAGAGAGCTTTTTCTGTGTCACCAGAGTTATCTCCAGTGATCGCAATCATACTTGATTTCACTTCATTTTCTTGAACGGAGAGAAGAATCTTGATATTGCACCGGTCGCATTCACGAATCATCCCTTCTACCCTTCCATATTCCATCATATTAACTTATTCCCAAGTGTTTACTTGATCTTATTGAGTGCATTGGAAGAGTAGTTTGTTTCTCTGTACACGCCAACGAAATCGATTTATTCAACTCGAGGATCAACAACTTCCTTTACAACTTCAACTTTTGATCAACTTAACCAACAGCAGTCATGACGTCCTCAGTGTTCTTCAAGTTCAGATCCCAAAAGGAACCCTCTAGAGTTGAATTTGATGGTACTGGTATCTCCGTATTTGAACTCAAGCGTGATATCATTATCAAGAGTGGATTAGGTGACGGAACCGATTTCGATCTTCAAATCTACAATGAAGCAGACAACGAAGGTAAGCATTTGTTATATCGCAAACTAGTTATTGATTCTGATGCTGACCATTATAGAATATGATGACGATACTACCGTTATCCCACGATCAACTTCGATCATCGCTCGTCGATTACCCTCCATCAAGCCGGGGGCAGGAAGAGCTGCCAGATACATGTCGGGACAAATGCCGATAAAACAAAAGAATTCGTCGCGAAAAGAACAAGGAAAGCAGGCAAATGCAAAGGCTGTTGCATCTACACAAGGGTTAGCACAAATGAATAGTGCGATGACTGAGGAGGAGAAGATGGAAGCTATGTTTCAGGCTCAAAGTGATCAATGGACGGCACAACAAGAAGATATGGCCAAGTAAGTTAATCATTCTTTTCAAATCCAGTAATCTATTCTAACAAATCTGTAGTCAAACCCCAGTCTTCCGACCAGGTGGTAAGAAAGGTCAACCCCCACCAAACGTTCCAGATCATGAACCACCAACTGGTTATATCTGTTATCGATGCGGAGAGAAAGGACATTGGATTCAGGTCTGCCCTACGAATGATGACCCAAATTTCGATAACAAGGCTCGGATTAAGCGTACAACTGGTATTCCAAGATCTTTTTTGAAGACTGTAGAGAAACCAGTTCAGTTGGCCAATGATGGTACGGTGGATGATACAAAGACCCCGTCTGGTGTGATGGTAAATGCTGAAGGAGAATTTGTCGTTGCTGAGCCTGATAAAGCTTCATGGGAACAATTTCAGGCTAAGACCAAGTCATCTGCTGCTGCCCAGAAAGCTGCTGCTTTAGGAGATAAAGTTTTGAGAGATAGAGGATTGGAATGCGCGCTCGACATGAGAATATTCATAGATCCAATGAAGACGCCCTGTTGTGAGAAGACGTATTGCAATGACTGCATTACTAATGCTCTTATCGAAAGCGATTTCACATGCCCAGGATGTCAGACTGATGGAGTATTGATTGATGATCTGAAGCCTGATGATGAGATGACCGAAAAGATCAAGACTTATTTGGCAGAGAAAGATGCAGCCGCTAAAAAAGAAAAAGAAGACCAAAGAGCTAAAAGTCCTAGCGTAAAGTCTGAGGCTACCAAAACGCCCCCCCAATCTAAAGCATCAATAATTGCAGGAAAAGCCAAATCGCCAACACCAAAGCAATCACCTAAATCAAAGTCACCAGAAGTCTCAAAGGTCTTGAAAAATAGTCCTAAGCAAGGACAATCAGTTACCCCAGTTGTTAGTGTTCCTGGTGCTCCGTCAGGACCTCAGGGTAAAAAGCGACCTGCAGATGAATTACTTGAGAATCCAAAAATTCCCAAAGGCCCAAAAGCTATGCGCCAAAAAGAATCTGCCATGAACCCACAACAAAATATGATGAACGGAATGAACGGAATGAACGGGTTTCCAAACATGAACAACATGCAACAACAATTCTATGGAAACGCAAATGGTTTCAATAACGGCATGCCAAACATGAACATGATGAACCAATTCGGTATGGGAGGTATGAATCCAATGATGGGCATGAATCCTATGATGGGTATGAATTTCCCGGGTATGAACAATATGCCTATGTTTAACAACGCAAACGCATTTGGTAATATGAATCCCATGATGAATGGAAATATGCCACAGATGAATGGAATGGGTAGAGGAATGAATGTACCAAATGGTGCAGCAGCTGGATTTCCTAACCAACAAAAGACTGTTTTTGCGGAACCTTTACCAAACGAAGAAGATAATGCATATTTCAGAAAACCGGTCAATCCTCATAGACATGTGGGAAGACAGAGAAGGGCGAGACCGAGTGATTACCGGGAACTTTGAGGGGTGTATGTGATATCAGAACTGGTTTCCCTCGTTATCATCGGGTTCAAAAGGACATCAAGGGGCTCTTGCTTCAAATCAAAAATGACGGCTGGAGATTTGATACAACATCTTGATACCAGCACATTGGTTTTTCCACAAAACCAATTTTTCTCGGAATTTGGCTGCTATTATCTCTGGCTTCAGATTGCCAAAACTCAACTCGACATATTCAACAGCAATCAGCATCGTCACAAGGCTTTGCATCGCAGTGCAGGATTCATTTTTTCCTAAGGCTTTTCTTTCTTTCAATTTTCTTCTCTTCTTTAACTCTTTTAAATTATACGCACGAAACGAAATACACTAGAAACAAATGGACATGGGGTGGGCGTGGCATTGGGAGGCATATTGCGGCTTACATGTAGTTTGCTTGCTACAGGCAGAAACAGGCATTTTTGGTGTTAAGGATTTTACTTTGGGTTATGTACCATTGGGATTGGGATTTGCGATTTGCAATTAGGATTGCAGTCTGGGTTGGCATGGATATCGTTGCATTTGCATCTGCATTTGAGGATAGGAGAAGGGAGGCATTTTTATGATTATGGTGAATGATGGGGTGGGAGGGCTTTTGATAGGAAGGGCGAGTTACGGGGTGCAGAGGAAAGGGGGATGAAGTACATAAAATGAATTGGGGTACATATTCGCAGATGAGAGATATTAGATACCTTTTTGCGAGAATGGCGAAGTGGATGGATATTTTATCTGAATACCTAGATACTTGATGGGGTTTATGTGATCGTGATCGTGATGTGATTTTATATGATGTGTAATTTGCTTTGCGTGATGACCGATAAGTTTTTGATTAATGATTCGTCTGATACATATACTAATATCTAGTAATATAATTGTTCTCTTATACCAAAACCCCTCTTTCTTTCTCGTCCACTCCTATAGAATTTCTTTACATTCACACCCTCCTTTTACCATGCTATTCCATCCTTTACTATACTATCTCGTCCCTTTTCATCTTACCCCATGTCATCTCTTCTCTCCTCTTCACAACTCACGAAAGATAACACCACCTCATCTTATCTTATTCACCTATTAATTTATCTACGAATTACAGAGAAAATTTGTTGTGTACGTACGGAATTGCTCATGGCATGGAATCACATAACGCAGAGACACGAAAGATCTGAACTCCCATGCATTAGCTTCCATACGAGCCTGGTGCTGTACTGGAGATGGAAATGTGAGGGGAGAGGGGAGGCTTTATGATGGGGATGGGAGGTTTGGGGGGTTGGGGAAAATTGGGGAGCTGGGTGTGTTTGAGGGAGGGGAAAGGGAGGGGTGAATGACTCAGATGTCGAATTCAGAAAATCGGAGCTCGCTGTCACATTTTGATGCTTACCTGGGTAAGTAAATGGGGTGAAGATGTGGATGATTAAGTGAATCGAGTTCAAAGAGTGTGAAAGTATAGGAGCAACGGTTGAGGGTCAAGATGAGGAAGAAATATCTATCTTTATAAAGCACTGTTTTCCCTGGTGGTATGAGATTAGTATCAAGGAGTCCTGAAAATGAGTGGGTTATCACATACATGTGGAATAGAATTCGGGGCTGGAGTACACAACAAGGTGTAGTTTGTTCTAGGGACCTCATAGAGCGTGCTCCGATGATGGGAATAAGATTATTATAGGGCAAGGTCCGAAAGATGGTTGTTAATTTATTTTGGTGATCATTATGCCGCGTATGAGAACGACAGTAATGAGCAAACGGTAAAGAATGACAACAAAGACTCCCATCCAGAAGTATCAAATTCCAATTCATAAAATCGAAATGCAAGATTCCGTATATTAACGCGTGTATTACGATCTATAACTCCGAGCAGCAATTAACAAACACGTCCTACGAAGTCTCTATCACATAATCTGCGGCTTTGAATACAAAAGAAAGTGGGCGGGATAGAGACTTATATAACATCCTTAAGCTGAGAAACGAGGGGTGTGGTGGAATTTGGATAATATTGAGCCAGGTCAGGAAAAGAGGCAAAAATAGGAGATATGCTTGATTCACTTAACAACTTATCATCAACGAACCTGCCAAGCTTTAGAAGTTGATTCACCGTCTCCTCCCTCTTAATTACTTCTTCCAAGCGCTCGAGATAGTTCTCTTATTATATAAACTCCCTCTTTCTAGTACATGAGGGTAAACATGGCTAAATTAGCTTGCTTTGCGAGATTTATGGGTGGGAAAATGTTATTGTTTCCATTTAGTTGAAAGATTAAAGAAGATAGTGTTGTTCTAATTAGTTACGTGGCTATAAGATTTAGAAGTGAACATTGATGAGGATAAGAGTATAATTTGGTGGTAGATATCGAGGCAAAAAGGCTTTGAATGGCAATTTGGGTGATTAATGACAGTGAGAATTTTCTCTTTGATGAAATAGATGAGATGACAAGTCCGGATCGATATCCGTAAATGTTGGTATAGGTTTGTAATATTCCTATACATAAGAATTTGAACGCCAATGCTAGCAGGTGTGTCAAATCTTTCCTGCAAAGCAGTGAGAGACTTGACTGGTGTCTAATGAAGATCCGGAATGGAGATGGGCGGATTTAGATAACATTTGCACTCGGAGAAAGGGATATCCTGTTCAGATTTCTGGTGGAGAATCTGGAAACATGAGATGAGATAAACGAGAGATTGTATTTTGCTGTCATTTTAAGTACAAAAAGGGACACAGTTGGACGAAAACCCCGGTGTATAATCCTAGAATCTCTTACTCCACTCCAACCTAAGTTTTCTGATTATTGAGCTATAGCAAAGAACTCTTAGCCATTGATCGGGTAACGGCAGGCATACTGATAGTCTAATTAAAAGCGCTTGAGAGAATCATCTTGTGATCTTTGTAGAGCTCTAGTCAGATTATGAGATAATTGAGGAGCGGGGTAATGAACAAGTCATTGAGGGGCTTCCCCATTCACCCACTTGAACAAATGGCTTTGCGCCCTATGCTTACTAATGTAGTCTTGTATAGATTGTTATATAAGTAGTTGGTAAACCTTCTTGGTATCTTGCAAGCAATAAGATTTCCACCGACGTATTTTGTTACTAGGTCTTCCTGTCTAACAAGCAACAGCTGCATTTATGACAAGCGGCATTTATGATACTTGAAGTGAAGAGCCGGAGAAATGGCTTGTTTATGATGTTACAATTAGGAAAGTGACAATGGAATACGAGCTGGAATGGAATGGAGGTGTATGATTGTTATCGTCAACATCGTAGGGAAACTATCAATCAGGAGTGGCGATAATGGTACCGAAGGAATGATATTACAAACACTAGTATCTCCATTCTGCAATTATACAATAGTGTGGGAGGTGTTGAGGTGAGTCAAGCCTGATCCATCTTCCTCTCGGTGGAACATGCTTCTGCAATGTAGGAGTATTCAGAATTGAGAGAACGGAGGGTGATAAGACAGCACTTTATAGACCGTAACAATCTTGTTCGTCCTTCTTGACCCTAGCTAGGATCTACTTTTCTTCAAATCACTTCCCTATTTCTGGTGGATTTGCGCTGTGGAGCATGCAAATTCAAACACCTGATGGGGCATATTTGTGAGTGATTAGGTATGACGATATTTGAAAGAAGAATCCCTAGGTCTATTTATGCACTTGCGTTATGTTTTCCACAAATTTCTAGAGAACCCTGCATCTTATTCACTGCTACCCATGTGCTGCAGCATATCTTTCTATCATTCACTACTCTAATTTGGTGATGGCATACGTGATTTACGAAGACTTTTATGGCGCCGAAACTCGACAGTGTGATATATAAACCACTTTCATCTTCTGCATACGGGATGTTAAACGAGCGAAGAAAGAGGAAAGACGAAGGCGGGAGGTGTGCACATTGTGTCAGCGAGACGTGTGAAGCACAACACTTCAACAACTTCAGACAACAGTTCTGGTGCCAGAAATATGATAAACTGACACAGTTGAATAGAACAAGTCACTGTTGTCGTTGAGTGATTATGTGATGCTGAGTGATAGTGAAACTTTTGAATGGTAATATTGTGAAAGAAACGACAGTGACAGTGACAGCGATGTTAGCGAATGAAGATATGACAAATCAGAGCAATGAGCCAAAGATTGAAACTCTACTTCGCAAAGGCCAAATATTTCATAACTTTATGTGCATTGGGAATGTATCTTTGATCATAAGGTTCCTGGGTAAAACTGGTCATTATCTGGCTTGGGGAGAATGAATCGGGAGTGCCTGTGTAGTTTATATGCTACTCCATCAACAAACAAGATATAGAAAATATGGGGTCGAGTCCTTGGTGCGGAATTAAAGATTGTATTTCTTCTATTCACTATTAAGCATCGAATAATGCGAATGATCTTAGCTCTTCAAGGGGGCAGATGTTATTTCTTATGCTATATAAAGCTCCATCTCAGTCTTTACGAATGAGACAATAAGCAGTTGATAAGAAGTTGATTCGAACGCAGGCCTCTGCCTGAGACTGGTGGCAGCATCTTGAATCTCAAAGATAACCTCAGTTTGGCCGTGTCTTCTGTGATTACGGAAGTGGAGATGACTGGCTTTTATCATCAGATTGAGAGCGGTTTTATTGCCATGACATATCAATGTTGCGACGAAACAAAATACTTGAATCATCGGGATGACAAAAAATGAAAGCGGCAGTGACACTGATGGCAATTGACGATGCGATGCGAAGATAAGAGAGGATGGATTTATGAGTTAAACCCCTTTCGATGTATCCCCTGAGAAGTCTTTGTCGAATGTAGAAGCGATACACAGAAATCCCATCTCGTTATCTCTTCCCCAAGGATTACCTTTCGTCTGCGAGGACTTGAAACGAGATTTTGGCGTGCTTTATGCTCCCTACTATGCATCTCGAATGGGTATTGTGGGCCGTAAAAATATGGTAAGCGGGGCAGTGTTCATAGAACAATGAGACTTCTCTATTTTATTCACCATCAACTCAGATTGAAACAGCTGATTTGAAGCGAGTTGGAGAGGGTTAAAAGCTCTTCAGTCTGCTAGTTTGAGAGGAACATATTATTCATTAACGGGAAATCAATTGCTTGTATGGGCCTGGAATTATCAAATCTTTATAATGCGGTCTTTCTTCTGGTATTCTGGGACATATTGACCAATATCAACCTGTTGAATATAGTTTGTGGGTTAATTCGATCTCGAAGTGACAATAATGAGAGTAACAGCAGTTAATGACAACAAAAGTGATAGGAATTAGACGAAAAATGATGAGATGACATCAAAAAGTTCCCGGTAATCAACATCATGGCTCTCGCTTCTCAATCTTTGTGTCCGCAGTCCAACTCTTGAAGTGTAGTTGGGAGATCATGCATGCGCTGCATTCCAATTCCAATTTTGACTTGAGAAGTACCTGGGTAGAGCATAAATCGGTAGCGCATAGCTTTGGGTGCATTGAGTAGGGAGCACGTTGCATTCGGACTGGGTGAAACATATATAGGGAAGCAGTTAACTCCACTGGGATAAAAAAAAATGCCTGAGATAATAGTTGGGGGAGTACTGGAGAATATTACAGCATTTACTCAGGACAATTCAACCAAACCATTTCTTATTGATTCACAAACCATAAGCAATCTCTGAATTCTCAAAAGTCGAGACATTTACCCCTTCCGAGTTTTGTTTGAATGTCGTATCTGTAATGTTCTTATATCAAAGTTTCCCTCCAATGTGTCATGAATTTCAACCCCAATGAGCTTTTCCGAAAATATGAGCATGCTATCTACCACATTATCAAACACAAAGATGTCTAAAACTCACAGATGATGAAGATTTCCGGGAGTCAATGCATACAATCACAGTCCATAGTCTTATAATCCAAGCCCAAGACAAATTTGGCGGCTTAAACCTGGCAGTGAACATTATTACTATCCAGACAGTATCCATACTTCCCTCACGACCCGGGAGGATGGAAGTGGAAGATTGAAGCCTGTAGGCCCAAATCTTGATTCCATTGATCTAGATCAACCCATATCTATGAATGAACCACTAGTTCTTGATATTCAGTATATAATGATTCACCGCGAATCAAGCAGAGAGTTGAAACGTTGAGGTGGAAATACTAGGGTAGAGATCAAACAGAGTCTTAGACAATAGCTGTAGGTCTTTGAGACTGTCTATCATGTCTCTTTCAAGTTTCATGCAGGTAACTCACTAGGGATAGTTGCAGGTGAAAATGGATGTATCATTCATGGGCCTCTACCTCCTGTGGCTACAAATAGATACAAAATTATCACCAAATCGGAACCACGGGTGCTAGAAACAGAAATCGTGCCGAAAGTCTGATCCGATGACGGAAGAGTAATGTGAAAAACAGCTCATTCATTCGCTATCTCTTTTGCCCTCAATTCTCTACACAAACTCTGAGCTTGGAAGATAAAGATATTGACACGTGCAGGTCATACTACATGAGCCATATGCGTGATATGCTTATCGTTTGTATCATCCACGATTATCAGATGTCTAATTGTAACATAGGACGAAATCTTCGTTGTCTCTATCGGAATTGATTGCATCAAGTGTACGCATATAATACAATGTTGTTGTGTTTCAATGTCTATTATTGGTGATGATCATCAACTGAATGATTTAAAATGGCTGATAATATCACTATTGTTCGGTATATTGAAAGCCAGTGTTGACGTTGAAGAAAAGTTGGAGAAAACAATGCACATTATTAGATGTGTAATACAAAGATATGCGGACAAGGAGAATTCAATCAATATTTGAGTTTGTGGTACATCGAGAGGTTGTATTTTGCCAAGGATCTGTATTGTTTGGCGATTGCGAATTTGAGCGGGGGGAGAGGGGTTGTATGTAAGTATGAGGTGAAATACACGACGATGATGTTCTCGCCAGCCTTCATAACTGTACCGTTATCTAGGTTTTGATCTGAGAGGATATGATAGATTGATCGGGAGGTCGGGAGATGGATGCTATGCATATATGAAAACCGTCCCGTCTGCAAATACGACAACCTGACCGTTGGCCTCCGTGGCGCGGGATAATATTGATGACAACTGAGGTAGGATTGTGATTAGTGGTTGGTAGAGCTGATGTTGTAGCTTATGAAGAAGCTGTCGGATGGTTCAAAAATCGATATAGATCTGCAGTAAATAAAAGGGGGCACATATTCTCAAGAATTGGGTGATATTTCTAAATTTGGGGAAGCGGAGAATGAATGGTGGATAGGTAGTGTCAGGGGAAGGTTTATTGGTTGTAGATTTTACAGTATCACTCCGCATTACTAATCAACAACCAATCGCTAGATAATGTCACACCACTTATTAGCTATGCAACTGTGGTCTCTGTGTTGACTCCAATCTCATACTCTGTACCTGTGCTTGAGAAAACTTGTTGGATTTGTTTGGGAATGAAAGGGGAAAGTACCAATGTCGTTCAAATATGTGGATCATCGAATTTTCAAGCGCCCACAGTGGAGCTCAGCGGCGTGGATTTACCATGGTATCAGGGGCAGCCTATCGGTAATTGCCTTCTAGAAGTTTCAACCTTCCGGTTGGAGAGAATATCTCCGAATCTTACTCAGATGTAGGATCTGGAATCTACGAGTGAACTAGATTACAGTATATGAGAGAGAAGAGAATTCATTCCATCAAAAACGCCGAATATCTCGCTCTCGCAAACGTAATGAACCGATTTTATTTTGTGTGATGAAGCAAACATTGGACTGTACGATGAAAAGATCCGGTTCCCCGGATTTACCATTCTGTACATTGAACTGTAAATGGTATCGCGGGTCCCCGCATTGACACACGAGATCTTTTACCTAATATGATACTTCCGAGCTACAGAAGATATCAATGTGAGGCTTTCAAACGGCAATGCCATGTGTTTGGCGTATCGCTACTCAATATATCAATTTTGTTAAGTTTTGGTATAGTATAAAGTTCTCGCCTCATCCATCCGTGACCATTACAAGGGCCATGGCTGTGTCTTCCTTTGCTTTGCCAGCGTCAGGCATGAAAGCTGTAACCTGAGATATCATAGTCACTGTAGCATTGAGTGTAAACGTATCATCAATGTTGGTATGAAGATTGAGCTGGCGATTTCTATGACTCCTTTTGCTCACCTCATCCCGTACCCGAGATGAGCGGAAGGTAAGGCCCGTTCCTGTTTCTAATGGTTGGATGAGATGTTGGTATGAGTCGACGAATTTTTCAAGGACCTGCAAACAAAAATAAAAAAGGTCTTTCCACTGAACATACCATACTTTGCATACCGACGTCTCGTTTACACGGTGCAATAAAATATTGAAGATGGATGGTTTGCAAGCAGGCCAAGTAACTTGGTATGGCCAGGCCTGGAAAATTTTACGACATTACTTCCACCCCTTACGGCACATTCCAGTCCTGTCTCTCCCCATGTTTTCTAAATCAATCTGAGAGCATACTCCACATATAAGGCCGAATACAGTAAGACTTCAATCATACCTTCATATCCCCTTCTTCAAATTTGACAAGTCACAACGTGGGGGTTTAGGTTGTGATAAATCTAGCAGCAACCGTCGATGGTATTTCGATATCCAAGACAATCAAGAAAGCTAAAATCTACCTACTCACATAAGCCGAACCCAAAATTTGTTCTCATTAACACAAAATAGAAAGGCGACGAATGAAGAAACTAAATCAATTCATTTTTAAATTGCCAACATCATCGATTGTAACATTTGGCTTTTTGTATAATGTTGCTTTCGCAGCTTCCCAGCTTCTGCCTAACGTAAACGCTGACGCTCTCTTTCTATATGATTCGGTCAAACATCAATCCACACCGCTATTCGAAAAAAGATGAGATGAGAAAAGTTTCGGAATCGGTAGTGAAGCATATTAATGAACCATTCATATTATATGATAGCTGTCCTTGCACCGTACTGTATGATTACGTACATCCCGGTTGGATTTATAGACGGATATACAAATTGTACGAAGCATTTTGTATTACTACCGATAACACTTGGCGAGATGAAGGGGGTAAACGAGAGTAATCCTACCGAGGATATTCAACCCAACTTGCAACTGCTCGGAATATGATGACTTCATATTAAAACAGACAACATGTTAAATCTCGGAGGAGCCGTGATCTGAATACATAATCATCATTTTCTAAAACAATGATATCAAGAGTAAAAAGCAATAAAATCTAAGCCAAGACATGGATGGTACTTACGGGTTCGATGATCCGGAAGCAACGTTGTTAATGAGTAGGATTAGAAAAAGAAAAAACGATCTAAACTCCACTTTCACACTTATCCGTCTTCCTCTCAGGGTTCCTCCTCCAATATCCAGAAAATATGCCTGTCAACCCCACGAAATTCCATGCTTTCTCACATATGCAAGGATACAAAACTGTTACAGTAGTAAGGCTGGAAACAGCTCAACAACACAACATAATCCGATATAGTACATATTCCAAGAAACTGGGGATTTTGTTTTAGATTGGATGAGAATCAACGAGATGCAAATACAACGAATGCAGTAGTATTTCTAGGGGCTTCCCTGTCATAGAGTGACAATTCAACAATTTAGGAGTGTCCGGGGCACTCGGGTTCGAAAGGCTATATGCTATGTTAGTAATGCTAGTATGCTAATATTATGGTAGTACGCCGGAGATTTGCAATTTTTATTCTATTTCTTGTTGGTATAGTTGCAATTGTTTTTGATTTATTGTTTATACTATTCAATTTCCTTGGATTTGTTGCAGAAACCCTCGCATCGCAGGATGCCTCAGACCGATCATTGATCAAAGCCAGTAACGCACGCACAGCATCACGACCGAAACGATCCATAACCCTGGTTTACTAAATTCGAACATTCTTAGATAAGACTGGGGTAAATACTAAATTGTGAGGCGGCTTCCCGAAGGGATGATTGTCTTGAATTATTTTCCTTTTCTTTTTCGGCTTTGCAATTAGCTGTTTCTTGTCAACATATTTTTTTTCATCTGTGCTATGTATTTGGTAAGGGGGAATCATACCGGATATGATATGATTAATTTATCAAGGTTTCGTATGGTACTGTATAGTAGCAGTGGATGCAAGATAAATTCATTCGTTTGCCCCCCTCTCAGTCGTTTAGTTTTTGTTTAATTCTTCATTACAAGATCATTCTCTTTAAGATTTGTTGTTCACTCTCCCATCTCACTCAGCCTCATAATCATTATACTATTTTTGCCTCATATCTGCGAGTGCGCCTGAGCAAAGCATCTATTCGTTGGAAAAGCGTCAAGTGTATTACCAACTTACCAACAATCAATCCATCCTGCCAGAAGGATCGTAAGCGCTTATCAACCTTCCCCATTTCCCCATACAGAACCAACGTTTTCCGGTGCGTAGTAGCTGTTTTCCCCCATCATCTCCAACCAACCCCAAACTGACCCCAAACTTATTAGCCCACGTACAATCTGGGGTAGTACCAGAAAATAATACATAAAGGTCCAAGGTCTCTCCACCTCCTCACCACATTCAAGCCGACCTTCATATCAACCTTTCGACCTTCACATACAACCGACATCTCTATCAGACCTCATCATACACCAATACTTCCTCATTCGAATATTATACAAGTTAATCACTCACATTATTAAACATGCCTTCTCAATCATCAACCACTACAATGGCCGTACCTGTTCCCCGTCACCGTCTATCTCCACTTCTTACCTCTTCCACCTTTGGCGAAGACGTCAGTTTCTATCTTGACACCGTCAAAGCGAACTCCAAGAACAAGACTCCATATATCTTCCACGAGAACGAATATGCTCCACCTGCCCCACCTCCACCATCCCCAATCAACTTCCCCGCCGAAAGTTGGAGCCCCGCTTGTCGAAGATAGAACCTCTCCTCACTAGCAAATTTACATTGGTAGTTTCATCACAGGGGTGTACGTTAGCGCGCATGTAATCATGTGAGGAGGTAGATATATACATTCGATGTATCTTCTTCGTTCGTGATTACCCACCGCATTTTCATTCCGTCGCGTTTCGAATTTCGGCTTTGGTTTCATCATACACGAAGCAACATTTTCTTTCGGTTTATTCATGGAAGGAAGGATATCGTAGATGGCAGACAGTAGTCCGTTCATCAAATGGAGTTAATTCATTCTTTCTACGGCATTCTAAACACCATCTCTATCTCGGCAACAACAACAACAACAACAATAGTTACAGTACTATGAATAGGACATCGCTCACGCGTGCATTGGGATTTTATCAGGAGTTTTAAAAATGGGAGGTTATTATAATGATTCATTAAATTCATTCTTTGGATACTTCGGCAGGATATGATATTTTTAGTTATTGGGCTTTGCTTCTCTGGGTTTGCTTTCTTGCTCCTGGCATGAGCGTCTGTACATTTGGAGGGGTGAAGGGAATAGTATGGGATGGGATAGGATGGAATGGGATGGAATGGGATGGTATTTGGATCCATAGGGGGAAAGGGCAATGTGTACTCTATAAAGGTTCTTTTTAGGCAGGCCATGAATGAAAGAATTATCAAGTACCTCTTTTCCGCTTGACTCGTACTGTGAATGAATGGCCAATTCTGATGAACGGTCTCTGACCTTTCTCCTTTCTGTTTACCACATATAGAATCCTTACATAGCATATCTACATAGCTACATAAAAGCCCTCATTTACCCCAACCCCATCCCGAAAATGTTCCCGTCAACAACTACCCCGAGTCTCACCCCACAAACTCACTATCTGCGAATCCGGGGAAGTAAGGAATACGAACCATGCATGCGAAGAATCCAAACTTAAATCTAGATTCCAAATTTCATTACGATACTTTTTCTGATAATGGCTTGATAGTGGCTTGATGTTAATAATAAGTAAATATGCACGCTAGCAGCATGAACCGAGAAAAGTTAAATACGGTACCGAACCGGATACGGCTCGGGAGAAAACTGACGAGAATATGGATATTTCGGGTTCAGTAGCTTTTTGAGAGGGGAAATTGAGACTGTGTTAATCTAATTGTTTGAGAAGAATGCGGAAGTTTCCGTTTTTAGCAAGTTTTTGACTTTGCTATCTCTTCGAGGACGATCGGACGAAATGGTTATATTTGTTGGAAACACGTGTTGCACTAGTACTAGCTTGGAGAGCTGGCCTTCACTCGACCTCACACATATTAGTATAGATTATCAGCTACACAGTATCTAGGTTCTTGGTGTTAACCTCATATCGCGACTTGCTATACTGGGCATGTACACCCTGTAGGCCCACCAATCCAGAAGGTGGGGGAGATAGTGATATGCACGTGATGGTAGGGGCACGGCATGGGAGTACAACTCAACAAGCTTTTCACTTCTCAGTTTGTTGCTCTCCAGCATTTCAATTGCTCTCTATTCAATCGGTGATATTTAATCATGACGGCTACAGATGAAATACCAGGTCAAGCAGGACTCCCGTCTCTTAATCCCACTAAATCTTTCTGGCATAGTGAGCCTTCGAAGATCTTATTGGGTCATAGAACTACAGAGAACCTTCCTACGAAAGCTGATGTTGTTATTGTTGGGAGTGGTATTGCAGGGACTTCCGCTGCACATTGGTTAAGAGAGCGTGATGATGGAAAAGATCTCAATGTGGTGATGTTGGAGGCGAGAGAAGCTTGTTGGGGAGCAACTGGTAGAGTGAGTTAGGCGTCGTCTCGAGTCTACAATCTATTAGTGCCTGGTCACTAACGAGACTATAAAACTCAGAATGGAGGTCATTGCCAGCCGCTTGTTTATGCTTCACCTCCTGATGTCGGGGCTTTTGAAGTAAGAAATTATGAGGATATCAAGTCTTTCGTGGAGCAAAATGATGTTCAATGTGATTGGAAATCGTTGTCCAGTTGTCACTCTTATATGTCAGAAGATCAGTTCGAGGTAGCCGTCAAAGCTGCGGAAGCCCTCAAGGATCTGGATCCAACACTAGGCAGATTAGTCACCATTATCACCAAAGATTCTACTAATCCCTCCTTATCGGACCTTCGAATTCCCACAGCAGCTGGCGCAATTGCAACCTCCAAAGCCGCCTCACTCTGGCCGTATAAATTGGTTGCATGGGTTCTAGAAGATTTAATCTCTAAGAATAATTCCTCAAGCTCCCCAAAATTCAACCTCCAAACTTCAACACCCGTAACCAGGCTTCAAAAGTCTTCCTCGGAATGGATAATTCATACTTCTCGCGGCCAACTTTCAGCCCCCAAAGTTTTATTGGCAACAAATGCCTATACATCACATCTTCTTCCCCCATTCTCTGATCTTATCACCCCTGTCCGCGGCGAAATGTCTTCACTTCTCCCTCCATCCACCGTGTCCCCAGCTATAGAATCCTCAAATAAACCATTGGAATACTCTTACAGTATTATGGGTCATTTCGGTCAAAATATAAACCGAGATGATTATCTCGTCCAGCGACCTTTTTCCTCCACATCGTCATCACAACAAGAATCAGGAGGAGAATTGATGTTTGGCGGGGGTCGCCAATTTGCTGCCCAAGCTGGCTTGGGCGTCTTCGATGATTCATCTATTGATCCTCCTGCTGCGAATTATCTCCGTCGCGAGCTACCCCGTACACTCAACCTTCACAACAATGAAGAAGAACTCGAGGCTACTTATGAATGGAGTGGGATTATGGGATTTAGTAGAGACAATTGGCCTTGGGTGGGAAATGTGAGTGAAAATTTGGGAGGGGGAGAAGGATTATATGTTTGTGCTGGCTTTACGGGACATGGGATGCCGACTGCGAGATTGAGTGCTAAGGCAGCTGTAGGCTTGATGATGGGGGATAAGATGGAGACTATTGATTTGCCGCAGAGGTATGTACTAAGTGAGGAAAGAGTTAGAAAGGCGAGAGAGCTGGATGTGGTTGGCGTCGCAGATGAGAAGGGAGAGTTTTGCTAGAGTGGTGGGGTTGTAGTTTTTGGATGGGAGTACATCATATGTGGGATTTAAGTCCAAAGTGTTGTCTCCTCGTTTTCATTCATACTTTCTCTATTCTTTTTAATATTCACTTCCCCATTTTATCCTTTTGTTTAATAAATAAACAGATGAGCGCTCTAAGATTGTTTTTAAAGCCAGATTCTCGTTTTCTTACAAATCATTTTCATAGTTACCGCAGGATACTTTTGGACATCATCATCGTTGCCTTATTTAATCTTCACTGCATCTGATCATACGAGAGATTGTAATTGGGCGACAATCAATTCTTGCATCGGCATTTGAAAAAAAGAAATACCTCAGCCTCCATAACAAGCAAGGCTTCTAAGGTTCTTGATCCAACTTCCCTAGCTCAAGATTCTGTTTTCATGAATACCCTGTCGGAAAACTCGTCTTTGATGAAAATCTCCCCCGTAGGTTTCTCCTTGATGATCTCTTCCTTGACATCCTCTATCTTGACATTGTCCTGCTTGATTGCCGTCTCTTCAATACTCTCCTCCTTAATATCCTCTATATCGTTGTCCTTCATCACACGCTTCAATTTATCGTCCACCCAAACATTATACTCCGTATACTGGCCCTTATCCTGCGATCTCTTCCGTTCTCCAACAACTCTCCATACCACAATCCCGTTTTCCACTCCAGATAAATCAGTTTTTCCCACGCAACCTTCTTCATCCGTTCCCAATCCTCTCGTCCATTAACACTATCAATTCTATTTTCCAGATCGTCTGAATACGCTTGCGCAGCTCCTCGATGATATCGCATAATCAATGTACCAAGACTGGGAGCCGCGATATCGCGCAAACAATCGCGTGTCTCACGAAATATTACTTCGCCTGCAAAACTGAAGATATATCGTGCGTTCATCTCATCGGATTCGTAGGCAAATTCTCGCTGTTCTGGTATCCAATATCTTTTTCCGCTGGTGTTGTTTCGCAGTTTCCAGGATCCGTAGGCATAGAGTTGTGAGCCGTCAGGATTAAGGAAGTAGTAATGACCCCATTCTTAAGATTGGTTAGTTGACATAGCCAGCGGTGAAAAGTGCTGAAATGGAGTGTGGAACAAACCGCCGAAATCGCAGAATTTGACACCGTCGGGCTAGAAAGATGTTAGATTTTTGTGGGGAGTCAAGGGGACTGGAGGTAGTACTCTGATTCTCAGTTCATCTGGAGGTATATCCATGAAATAGACTAGAGAGATTGCGAGATTAAATAAATATCAAATGTCGCTGGGTGAGGTCTGAAAGTTTGTCGCGAAAGATCAGTGAGGAGATTTTATGAGATTGAGTCCTGCAAACTCTCATTCTAGCGGGATTAAATGCTTGAAATATTAATGTTTGATCTAATCAATTGTTCTCATAGTGAATGTTCTAGTTTGTTGAGTGGGTGATAGTGAATTTGATGAAAACATGGGCTGAAAGAAAAGAAGCTGTGAGAGTGTGTTTGCGAGCAAGATTATGAAGAGGGTTGATTGCAATATTGACCCCATTGTGTGCAATTTCGCAGCTCTTTCAAGCTTCAAAATGCTGAATCTTTGAAATGAAATGAGACCATCAGATACATTCAAGGTTTGATTGGTTCATTATCGTATTTTGGTCTGGAAACCTGTAAGTACTTTCTGCACACCACTACCCACATTTCTACAAAGACCTAATCACTTCTTCTACTGAAACTGGCTGTTCTCCCACATTCGCCAACCTCCCCTTCAAGACACGTATCTTCTCCCGAGTCTCTTCAATTTCCTCCTCCTTAGAATGCGCCTTCCCCTCTCCCCTCCACCATTCCAAATTCCTCTCTTCCCTCTCAATGTCGTTCTCAAAATGTTTCCTCCACGCTTTAATCATCTCTGCTCTTTCTCCTTTCCAGTCTCCATGATCAGCAATAGCTTTTTCTAGCATTTCATTTGCTTCATTGACTATTTCTCTGTTCTCCTCGAGAATAGTTTCTAACATTGAAATTTCTTCGGGGTGTTTACCAGGATCACGATCCCACACTCCCATATGCACACGCTTAGAATGAGAATTTAGAGATTCTGTGGCGCTATCTAAATTGAGCTTTTGATCTATTATATCAGAGGCAGAGTCACACGCGTGGCTCTTTATGGTCAAAAACTCGCGCCAGCGGGAGTAGGCAGAGTCGAAGCTGGTGTGGTTGAAGTTATGGGGCCAGCCGTAGGTTCGGAAGAGGAGTCTTAGATCTTCGTACTGGATGCTGTTAGACAATCATACAGGTGAAGTTCGAGAAAGAAAGAAATAGTGGAAAGGTTAATATCGATGTTGTGTGAGCAATATTTGGAGTTGAGATGGCGCTAGAAGAGAAAGTGAATACCTCTTCATCCCATTCTGATAACATTCTACGGTCCTCAGAGCTTGGAATCCATTGAAGTTTTAAAAGTCTATTGGTGAAATCTTCGAAGAGTTCTCTAGCGTGGCGGCTGGGAAGATGGTCATGGGAATTGCGATTACGACTTCGGAGAACCCCAGGAAAGTTATATACGCCGGAATCTTCACTATGACCGGAATCTTGACCTTCCATTGTTATGTGACCTGGTTTGAGTTAGTATAAATCATCGGATCTGAATTGATATTTAGGAGAGTGGAGGTGAAACATAGATGTAGGTTATCAGGTCAAGTGGAGAAAGGATCTGAGGGGTAGTACAACGAAAGTCCTAACGACGTGAGATATAATAATGACAATTTAAAACTCTCGCCATTTCTGGTGTCAAGAAACATCATCGTTCCATGATTTCCACATTCATTGATACAGATTTCCCAAGGTCTCATATACTCCCCGTTTTCATCATCAAATCCGCCTTCAGGAGAAGCAAATCCCGGATCTCGGCTCTGCATTAACACTTCCAGATCCCTCATATCGGCAAAACTTCCACCAAGGATAAACTCATCTTCATTGCTATACCCCTCTATATATGGCAGGGCTTGAAGAAGTTCAATAACTTGTGGTTCAAGATCAAAGCTCTTTGCGAGATCCACGTCGATGGGAGGATCGTAGGGTGCATATTTGATGTAGGATGCAGGAAAGTCGCGCATTTTGGCGAGAAGTTCGTAGTATTGTGTTATAAGTGTTACTATCTCCTGTTGATCATAAATTCCATTTTTCTCGGGCTGGCCATACAAGGTTATACCGGGAAGTGTTTGCATTTGATAAGACATGACATTCGAATTCGGAGGAAAACTTGGAAATGCGATTCATGAGATGAAATGGAAAGAGTATGTAAATAAGATGGCATCATAATAATGAATCGAAGTCATAGGTCCTTATTTATATAAATTAGATAAACTATAGATACCACCTCGCGAAGCTTCCTCTTTCCAGGTGGCTGCCTACCACAAAAGGTGGAGCAGGTTGAAGATGAAGTTTTGTCACATGTAAAATCGATCACATGATACAACATCACCTCATTGAGAATTCTGCCAAATACACCGCCTAAATCTTTGACTCGAACATCAGCAAAATCAATACAATTAAATTGCGTTTGTTCAAACATAATTTCTTAATGATCTCACCGACTGACTGTCAAGAAGTAAAGCTTTGAGGTTATTGCTTGGCTGAACTACTCAATGTTCAGGAGACTGGTTTGTATAATTTCAATCCATATCTGATGTTCAATTATTGAAGTTTACAGAATCTCCACGGCCGGATACCCAACCCACTATACCGCCGCAATGTACTTCGTGTACCAAGACAGTGGAATCAGAGTCTTAAATGTTCATCCGTAAGGTATTATTCATCAGGACTTGTTCCTGAAAAGATACCTCAGTCTCCTACGAGCGATTGGTTATTTGATATTCCTCCAGAATCCAATTCACCAAGCGAACTTGGATTGCCTCTTCCGCCTACAGCTGTCTTCTCGAAAGATAAAATTGATTGGGACGCTGTAGACAAAATCTTCAATAAACGCCCGAAATTAGCTAAAAGTATTATTGGACATGGTGATTCTGGATTCAGTAAGGTTGCTTTCCTTGCTTCTCTGAACGCGACCATATTGAGTAAAGCGCACTGTACTTTTGAATATGAAAGCCAGAGTTATTTTGCAACGGATGGTCAGAGAATTCTCTCTAAATGCAGCCTGACTTTCAACCTTCCTGATGAAGCTCCTTTAAATATCGTTGGGTTATCTACCAAAAAGGTAGGTTCAATCTTTCAAGTAAATTGGAAAGCTTTACTAACCAACAGCTCTAGTGGCTAGCCAGAGGAGTTGCACTTTTGCAACTTTTCCCCATTCTTGAAAAAAAACAACGATTAGATGACTTGTTACCCCTCATCTCACCAAAATGGGTTGCCAAAACAGAACAAGAGAAACTCGGTCATAATGTTCAAACCACAGAGACTCAATCAGTAATGCCAATCGTACCAACGGAGACAAAATCAATTCCGGATGCCCCGTTAACACCCAAAGAAGAACAACCAGTAGAACTGAAATCAAAGTCGGCAAAAAAACCGAAGGAGCTCACACCGAATCATCTTGTCACGCGTGAAGTGTTTAATTATGCAGCAAAATATCTACATATCCCGGAATACACTGTCACTTCCCAGACAGTTTCTAGAAAAGAACACTCAAGCAACCCCGTTACATCAAAAAAGCCTACAACTCCAAAAACAAGTTTTACTGTCACTATATCTTTGCCTGAACATAGTATTCATGCAACCGCAACCAGTTTCGATCTCCCGCTCACGGAGGCTATGGCTTGTACAGAGTTCAAAGTGCAAGCTGAGAAGCACCATATTGCAAATAGCATACCTTCCCATTCATCAGAAGGACCAATCGTTTTAACCACTGCAAATGTGAGAAATTTTATGGATTTCTATAATGACTACAATGACAAATTAGTCATTCGGATAAAACGCAAGGGCGACGTTTTCAAAAGTCAAGCCTTTACCAGGGATTCTAATACTGCTGCTCTTGAAACACTTGGTCCGGCTATTGAGAGAAGCAGTTCTCGTGACCTTGAAACGTTGACTCTCCTAGTTGCTGCAGTCACACTAGTCAAGCAAAGGCCTCAACTACTCTTGGATTATTTGAAAAAGCTGGATGTAAGAAGTGGAAAATACGTGGGCAAAGCTCTTCCTATGGAGCTTGAACTACACCAGAGTAGCCTGGAGTTAATGCAACGCACGGTGGAAACCACCACAAAGCTAAACTTATCAACACTACCTACTGGTGAATCCAAGGACCATGATGTCCCTCCCTTGGTGGATTATCACAAAACTCGCTTTGAGTATTCTTATGACTGGGAAGTTAAACAACGTTCCCGCGGTTTATTGAAGTGGTCTTCTCAACGTTCGCACAAACAGAAATACTCGAAGTTACTCCCTTTAAACCAGAACTCGTCTGAAGTCTTGAATCACATTGAAAATAATCAATTCTCTATTTTAATCGGGAAGACTGGGAGTGGAAAGACGACTCAATTGTCTCAAATCATTCTGGATGACTATATTCGTACAAAACGTGGTGGAGAGTGTAGGGTCAACTGTACGCAACCGCGAAGGATAGCCGCGAAGTCAGTGGCAGAACGTGTTGCTGAAGAACGTGGTCAAGAGCTGGGTGATCAAGTCGGTTACAAGATAGGGTTTGATGCTAAACTCCCCAATTCTCGCGGAAGCATCACGTATTGTACCACAGGAATCATCTTACAACAATTAATACACCACCCCGATGCTATATTTGACAACACATCACATCTTATTATTGATGAAGTACATGAGAGAGATCTGGATATCGACTTTCTTTTAACAATGGTTAAAAAGCTTGTGAAAGAGAGAATTGAAGCTGGAAAACCTACACCAAAAGTGTGCTTAATGAGTGCCACCGCCGATGCCGAGATGCTTGAAGAATATTTCGCTTTCAAAGATGGGACCCGGGAGATTGCCTGCCCAGTTCTGCACGTGGAGGGTCGAGCTTTCCCTGTCGAAAAATATTATCTCGAAAATATAATGGATACTTTCAGAAAAACATATCCAACAGGTCATACTATCTGGGACCTTCTCGACTCAGACAAGAATAAGACTTATTTAAAGAGTGAAGAGAGGATTAAGAAGACTGATTTAGTTGTGGACATTGAGAATGAGCAGCCTGAATCGGCGATCAAATGGGACAGCCATGACGATGATCCCGATAGTCTACAGAAGCAGATGGCAATGGACACTTTGGAGGGGCAAGTACCCGTTGATCTGGCCGCTATTGTGATTGCGCACATAGCGAGTACTACAGAAGATGGCGCAATACTACTTTTCCTGCCAGGCATACGAGGCATCAATATCATTGAAAACATTCTCAAGACGCAAGATATTTTTAATTTAAACTTCAATGACGAAAATAAGTTCAAGATTTTGAAATTACACTCCTCTACTGCAGATAAACATCAGGAAGTCTTCGAGCCAGTCTCTCCGGGTTGTCGAAAGATCATTTTAGCCACAAATGTTGCTGAGACTTCGATCACTATCGACGATATTCAATATGTTGTGGATACTGGAAAACACAAGGAAGACAATTTTCATCAAATGTTACGAATTTGGTCACTGCCTTGTAAATGGGTTAGCAAGTCAAGTGTGAAACAGAGATCAGGTCGAGCAGGCCGTGTTCAAAACGGTAGTTATTATGGTCTCTTTTCGTGAGTCATCCCTTCAACTCCCTTCGCTTTTTCATATTGACATGAGGCAGAAAACGTCGCTACGATTCCCTTAGAACAACCCCTCGCCCAGGAATGAGTCGCGTTGATTTACAGAGCACCTGTCTCGCAGTTAACATTCTCGGTTACAATGAATCTATTCAGGATTTCTTAGCGAGCGCTCCAGAGCCTCCATCGCCCAAAGCAATACAGTCAAGCATTGAGGGTCTCCAAACACTTGGAGCACTCACCTCCACAGAAAAAATTACTCCTTTGGGCCGAATAATTGGAATGCTCCCGCTGAGGCCCGCACTTGGCAAAATGGTAATTCTCGGAATCATTTTTCGTTGCTTAGATTCTATGATAATTTTAGCAGCTTTCGACAACATAATACTTCAAGTGCGTCCAATGGATATGGAAGAAGAATCTGATGCGGCAATGAGGGGATTTGCAAGGACATCCAAAAGCGACCATGTCGCCATGCTCAATGCTTTCCGTGCGCTTCGTCATTTGGAAGAAGTTGATGGTCGCGAAGTCATGACCTCATTTGCATACCAGAAATTCCTTAGTGTGGCAAGTTATGACACAGTGAAGCGAAACATAAGCTTAATCCAACAAGCGCTTCGAAGAAATGGTTTGGTGGTAAACCGAGAGACTCAAGGCGTGGCCGAACTTGGTACAAAGTATGGCGGAGAGATACTGAATGAGAACTCAGATCAGGACGAATTAATCAGAGCACTTCTTGTACAGGGCTTGTATCCACACATTGGTACATGGAACAATCACGAAACCAAATACCAAATCGTCGCCAACGAGAAAGTACTCATCGATATACATCCATCTTCTATCAATCACCCTTGGCAGCGACCTAACTTGAAAGTTGAAGGTATTGCATCGTCATCAAAAGGCAATGCCCGTTTGTTATCCTTTGATAAGCTCACTCTCTTAAGTAATAAGAACCTTGTTATGCAACGTACAACTGCTGTAACGCCTTTTATGGTATCTTTGTTTGGTGGGACACTGAATCGAAGTGCAGATAATGCAGGCCAAGTCGAAGTAGATGAGTGGCTTCCGTTTGATGTGCGGAGCACAGACAAACTGAGAGGCGCAGAGGGTGTTGCGGGACAGACCCTCGTACGTTTCAACAAGGCATTGCGACAGCTAGAGAATATTTCTTTTAACGATTTGGCCAACGGTGAATACGTTGTAGACAATGAATTATCTCATAATTTCGCAAAAGCTTTGAAAGGAATGTTAATCACGGAACAGGACATTGATAGACTTGCGGAAGAGAATGAACTCGACCTTGCTATGGACCTACGCAAGTTTTGGAACCGATCCGAATCGCCACTTGATAAGATACCACCAAAGGAATCTAAGGAAATCGTACCAAAGTTTTCACTACTTGAAGAAACACAACACGATGAAGATTCTTATGATTCTTTTTTGGAATTAGTTGAAAGTGCCTTGGAAGGTCCCATCACCACTGAACTTTACTCGGAAGCAGTATCTTCCTCCTCGCAAGCCGAGTCACGGCCCTTCACGGGAAATATGGTCTCCAGAGAAAGTGATGGTGTTGAATCAAAGAATTCTGGAAATTCTATTCCTTCGAGGTTCGAGCCTCTATCTAAGCTTCCGAGCAACCGTCGAAATACTGGAAATGCGCCTCCGAAAGACCGGCTCAGTAGCTCGAAACTCTCTCCTAGTAAGAAACCTAAAAGTGAAAAAATCGATCACCTATTACACAACATATTTAAAGGGCTATAAAACTCACATCCGCGGAAGTGAAAGAATCTTTTCATAACTGACTCCAAAAATTCCGCTTTTTATCTTCTCAAAACGCAGCTTTATCGAGAATTAAAGTCTAGAATGTTACTCCCAGAGACCATGAACAGTACTTCCACAGCTTTTACCGATCGTGCTCAAAGATACAACCAGCCATCAGAGACGACTTTACAAAAATTCCAGAATCTCTCTTATAAGTTATCACAAATACAATCAACGATACCTCAATCCACCAATCTACAAAAACCCCTCCGTCTCTCTCCTACACCATTCCACAAACCTAGCTGAAATACCAGATTCTTCCACAATCGACGACTCGATTCCTTCAGGAAGACTACCAAATCTTCCCCAAGGATATATATAAGCCCCACTCTTATTAGGTGTCAATTCGGGGGAAAGCGCTGCCCATAACTCTGTGTATGCCCCGTAAATCGATGGGTATACTACAAATTTATCCTGTGACCGCATACTTGTCAATACATATACATCCATCGAAATCTAGCAATAGCTCAAAAAACCGCAAAGAGCTCCACGACACCACTCACGGCAATCCAACTCGCCGGACCAGTCCAATGCCTTTGCAACTCCGTCCTCAAATTCCCCGGATTGAAAACCGCGTGTACGATTCCCGTCTGCGGAGTCATCTTTGCACATTCGCGTGCTAAAAAAACGTTTCCAACTTTCGATTGGCTGTAATTGGCTGTTACCTCTTGGTCTTTAGGACACCCATCTTCGTTGATAATCATTCCCGATGGTGACGAATCAACATGCACGGCGATGGACGCGGCCCATGCGACACGTACGCTTGCTGTGAGAGAAGAAACAGCGGTTTTTGTAAGGAGAGGAAGCAGAAGTTGGTAGAGGAGATAGTGGCTTAGACAATTAGTTACCATTTGTAATTCATGTCCTTGTGCACCGATGCTTGCTCTTTGTGGATACATAACCTGTTCGTATTGATATTAGTTTGCAGATTGTGTGGGGGTGGAAATATGGATAGGTAGATGGGGAAAGTGGGTATGCACTCCTGCATTATTGACGAGAACATCAAGACGCTGTTGTCGCGCAATAAAATAATTCACTGCGAGTTTGATGGTAGAAAGATCCGAAAGATCCAGCTGCAAAATTCAATACTGCCTTTACTCATAGGAGATGCATCTTTGATACTAGAAATAGCTTTACAAGCTTTCGATTCCGAGCGCCCTACTATCCAAACAGTCGAGTTGTGAGAGTAGAGGATGTTGCATAGTTGGAAACCGATGCCTGAATATCCACCTGTTATGAGGAAGACCCGAGGACGTGTTAGGGATATTTGAGATAGATGGAAGGGAGAAGATTACTCACTCGATCTGTTTGATCCGGACAAGTTTTTTCGGTAAGTGCTGCGGTGGGAATGAAGTAGAATTGACTGAATATGTTGCCCATGATAATTATCGATAAAGTAATTACTAGATAAGTTATAACGTGAATACCCAATCTTCGTCGGATGAAAAGTGTGAGGGAATTGAAATCTATCATATAGATCCGCACATGAAAATTTATTCTTCTTTACTCGTCGCTGTATGTATGTCTATATGCATGGTAATTCCAAACAAAATCTTATATAAGAACTAGCCTCTAGGTAGTAAGATTCCAACCCCAGAAACTATCAAAATATCGTTCATCCAATGGAAAGCCGGAAGATCCATTTTGAGCAACTGTTTTTAATCTCTAGCGTAATCTTCACCCCGTTATCCAACTGTTGGATACTTGAAGAGCCTGTAATAATGTAGATGGAAAGATAAATCGAATTGCATGGATAAGCATAGGTATCGTATCTCCAAACCAATCAATCTGTGATGCGAGATTTCCGCTGATATTGTACTGTACCAAACATCCTCGCTTACTTTAATTCATATAATCGTGCCCATGAATTCGGACGTACCCTCCCTCCAACTTGTGTACTCTATGCTCCTAGAGCATTCCTACTTGCAAGGAACCCGACTACTCCACTCCAGATATTTGTCTGAGCTTTATTGCTCGCCTACTCCGATCATCTAACGATGCTCATCTACACCTAAATACAGCTATGTATGGTATGAGGATGCGGTCCACAATTGAATTGTGAAATGATAATACAAATCTGCCGTCGTGGAAAAACGACGTAAAAAATCGAAGCTTATGAAAACGCAATGAAGAAGTACTAATATCAAAACTACCAGTTAATTAACAAAGGTAAATAAATAGGTAATGCGATGATTGTACTATCGAATATAAACAGCATAAACACAAATCCGTCCCGAACGAAAACGAAAACGAGTCACGGGATGCAAAAAGGTCTCGACCAAACCGGGAATAAAATATGGGAATTGTTCTTATTCCCAGTCTTGTGTACAAACCATCAAATTCAACGATTTGAGGATGGTGTCTTGAGAATGAGTTGAATATAATGGACAAAAAATCAGATATGCAACAATTTGATTTTTGGGGGATTGGCACGTGATATTATGACTAAGAGGGTGAGTTTGATTTGGGTGACATCATAGATATAGAAACGTGATATGTGTATCGGAATGTCGATTATGGAATGGTGAATGAAGAAAGATAAACAGATATAAAGAGACTTTTTCTCTATGGCAGTTATACTCAGGATTTCCAAATGAGCAAGTTGATACCTTCTAATATCACGATTGATGAATCTAAATATCAACAACAGTCACGTGAAACTATAGAATTTGGAATTGCAATAGAATGAATACCTACCGGTTATCTCGCTCTTCACTGGATGAGGCTTTATCGTATTATTTAACCTGCTCAATCTAGACGTAAAAGCAAAAACAAAGAGCTTAAGCTTAAACTCATTGCAACCCCATAAACGTGTGATCGACATCAATCTAGCTATTTATCCTGGGGTACGAAAGTCAATCATGATGTCAGTGCTTTACAATGTGATTGTGGCTTAGGTAGTAAAGAATCCTTCATCCCAAGCTGTTTTCAGCTGTGTAAGAAAGGCGAAGCACGTAGTAGGTAGGTACTAAGACGCAATCAAGAAGTCTGGAGATAGATGCAAGCACCAATGATATGATGGATATGGAATCATTTGCTTTGCTGCGCCGAGTTCATAAGATGTGATGAATCCGAATATCCGTTTGAGAGGGGAAGTCTGATATGCTAAGGGAGGAATGTTGTGGAATCTACCTAGGCACATTTTGATGTAAAAACCCGCGTCCAAAGCTCCGAGCTCGTAACCAGGGAGTGAAGAGTGAAGTTTGAATAAAGAAAATTGGCTCGGCAGATTGTAGATCCATACACTATCATGCACTATTAACCAAGAAAAGGTTGGATGCCATGCTTTTTGCGTAGAGTGCCATGAAACTAAGGTACTGGGGTTTGAGATAGGTACAAGTGTCGTAGAATAAGAACCTTGGAAAAGTTGGATGTGGTATTCACCTGTTATAACTTCTGGAATTTTGGTTGTTTGTTTTATTCATTTTTCTTTCGAAACTTTACAACATATTACAATACAGGACAGACAATACAACTACATTCGATATCAATCTCGATATCCTTCAAAATATTCGATACTATTCGACAACTTCAGAAAGAAACGAAAACTAAAGAAACACAAACAATATGGGTGTTCTTCCAATTGATACTCGTGAAGCTCTTCATTTAAATGAGCTCACTTCAAGAGCTACATGTTATCGCAGAGGTTATGGGTTCGTATTCTCTCATTTCTTATAACTTCCTTTTGTTTGATTGAATCATATCAATTTCATCATTTCAATCAAAAACTAACTCTCATTACAGTTATTACAGGTGTAATTCCGCATGGAATCGCTTTGGCAGATGGATTCTAGCTGGTGTTTTGATATTCGTCGGTCTTATATTACTTTTTGCCATCATGTAAGTATTACATTTGTCCTCATCTCCCTCTCCTTCCCTCTCCACAACCCAACCCATAACTAACAAATCCCCAGGTGCATATCCAAACGTCGTCGCCGCCGCAACCAAATCGGTTCCACAAATCAACCCATGGCATACACCCAACCCGCTGCCACCTACGGTCAAGCACCCGCCAGCTACAATTATTCACAGCCCCAACAATCGTATGCGCCGCCTGCGGGTGCACCGCCGACGTATGGTGGTGCGCATGCGGGTGCGAATGCGGATTATTATGGGACGAGTGGGGTGACGCAGCCGGCGAATACTTATGCTAAGTAGAGGGTTTGGGTGAAGGGAGGAGATGGGAATGATAGGGATGATGGGAGAAGCACACGATGCCTGTAGAGGTGGTAGTTGGGGAGATGCATGGCATACATATTAGTATGATGGTACGATTGATACAACTGCAAATGCAAATGCTGGATAATGATTAATGGATAATATGTTGGCGTTAGCGCTGGTTCTTTGATGATGGATGGGCGGACGGAAGGGATATGAAATTAGGGTTCTTCAATGACAATTCATTCTTTCTACTCATTTATTTGTGATGCTATATGGAAATCTATCACTGTGAAGATCTCTGTGATATTGAGACGATATGGTACACAATACACTCCATAGCTCTCACTCACTCGGGCCGTGTAAGCTATGAGCTTCCGTACTCTTCCAAATTCCATTCCAAATCCACGAAATGATATAATACAATATAAACCAATCCCTTCCTCGTACTATACTATACTCTCCTACAAGATTCATCATAAACCCGAATTGAACTACTTTTACAGCACCTCAGTACCTACCTAGTATATCCTACATGTTCCCCCAAATCCCCCTCTGCGTGATGAAAAAGTGTGGCTTGATATTTGCTCGCGCCACCCAGCCATAGCCACTTCAGGGATCTGACGTTTGGTTTGTGGCGTGTGTGAGTGAGTGACATTCTATCCGGGTGGGGGTACCTAAATATGCTTCCTCAAGCCTATCTACCTCCTGTGCGACATCGAAAAGAAAAAACGACAGTGATGATAAAAGCAAAAACGATATCAACGGCGGTGTCAATTAGAGCATCAGTTGCAGGATTAGTTGCAGGATTCGACGTTTATTCTTTCTCTTGATCCTCTTCTAGTAACATCAATCCCAGACCCCAAAAGGAAGTTTAGTCTCTCAAAGAGCAGATACCAACACAGCAAGGAAACATCGTTACATCTGATCTCAAGACATCTACATTTTAGTAGCCCATGCGAATACTGATATCTTTTTGATATTTTCTTTTTCTTATTGAGGTAGTGTTATCAATATCCGTTTGTTCAGCAGATTCGAATTTCCAACGGCAGTCGGAAGTCCATTCCCAGAAGAAAGCCTGGAAAATGGCTTTTCGTACCAAGACACCTCGACGGCACGGACGGGTAGGTTGTTTGGGAAAGTGTGAGTTCTTTTGAGAGTGTTTGTAATGCGGGAATTTGAAAAGGGCCTGTCATGCTTTTGGAAGTGCGTACCCGTCCATTTCGAAACTTCCTTCGGCCAGTGTCGATCATTAATATGTTGATAATGAGTCTGAGATATGCCAGCTGCCATCCGATTTTACACCTATGCAAGGGCATATTATGAGAATGATTCCCTTATATGTTAGTGATTGATTAGCTGACCTATTAAAACTCTCTATAAATACTAATGGGGAAGCATTTTTCATGGAGGCTTGTAAAAAGCATGGAATGAGAACCTGCAGTATACACCGACGGGAGTCATTGCACACCAGTAGTCTGGTAAAGCAAATCTCTTATGTCTTTGCTCTGGAAAGCATGCAGATATCCTAAGCGTGCAAAACATCCGAAGCATGTCTCATCACTCAGCCATGCTCTCTATCAAATTGACAGGATTACAAACGGGGAAGTGTGAGCATTTCTAGACTTATGTTGGTGCTTAGAATACTGTTTTTACTCTGAATTCATTTCACTATTTGAACTTCACTCTCAAACTTTGCAATTGAACATTCAAATCTTCGCACTTCATTCAATCTACCCGAAATCTATGAATTATACCGGCCTCATTTTATACTCCATTGAAAGAGAACGAAATACGAGTGCTTAAGATTCACCCATCCGGAAGGTTCTCCGACACAATCAAGGCTATTTGCTCCATAATTTCTCTCAAGTCTGGCACTTCTATCAAGAGATATACTGCTTTATCGTATACATGAAGAGCGCCGAATAATACTTCCTACATTCGCGTCAATGGTTACAAACATAAAGTCACTCCAATCTGGAATTGGCTTTGAGGCATCTGAGAGGCGACAAACAAAAAGTTGTTATTTGGGTGGATGCTGTTTGCATTAATTAGAATGATATCCCCGAGAGAGATAGACAACTACAAATTATGGTGGATGTTCACAAGAAAGTCGAAAAAGGGCTTTTATGGTTAGGGGAGGAGTATGAGGATAGTTCTTTCGCGTTTAGAATGATCCAAAGATGGGCCTCATTTTTGGTGAATAAGCAGCCACAAGGAAGCCTACGTACATTTCTCGAAGACAAACTATAAGATGAGATATTTATGCCAAGTTCTATCACCGCTCTTAGGAACCGACTGTACAGACCATATTAGCAGCGAGTCTGGATACAACAAGAAGTTGCCCTACCTTCGATAATTACAATGCAATGTGGACATGAACGTCTATCATTCGATGTGATTAGTCATTTCACTCACCAAGTATTTACGATTCACACTGGTTGCGAGCGAGATGGCTGGGGCGGCTTTAATCCTGACTTGATACCTACAGAGTATAAATTCGCACCATTGTTGCGTTTGATCACCAATCGACGAAGGTCACAATTGATTGCTTGGCAGAAGGGTAAAGTCTACAACTTACTGGAGAATCTGCATGGATCCTTGGGTCTTGAAAGCACTGATCCGAGGGATCACATATACGCACTTCTTGGACTTCCTTGTTTCGAACAATATCGACTGCTTCTTCGCCCAAGCTATACCAAGTCAGCTTCATATGTGTTTTCTGAAGCTGCCCGTATCATAATTGAGGAGGAGAAGAATCTGAGGTCTATAGCTATCGCTTGCAGCTTATCCTGCTCGAACGTTTCACTGCCATCTTAGGTGAATGAATGGGCAGCTAATAGTATCACATCTGTCCCCCTCGATCTTTCATATCTCAGGGGAAAACCTCTTGACCCCGTAGCTAACTTATCTGATTTCGTCAGCTTTTCAGCGGATGGCCAAATACTATCAGTCACTGGTCTTTTGTACGATAAGGTGTCTTCTTTGATAGATCACATTCAGCTTTCAGACGCTCTAAAGTATATTCCACAGGTACCTTGGTTCGAAAACGATTTGTTACCAAATGGTCTCACGTTTCTGGGGGCCTTATTTTGTATGTTGGTGGCATTGAATATCGATACCACGCTTGATTCTTATCGGAGAGAAAATAACCTAAAGTTCATCTTGGAAGTATATTCGTTTCTAAGAATGATAGGAGAAGAAAGTTATCGCGAAAGTGCATGCAGGAGTCTATTCGGTTATGATCTCCAAGAGATTATTAGAATAGTCGAGGATGTCCCAGCTACTCATCGATATACGTCGATATTCAACAAAAAATCAGAGCAGATCCTTTCTGACTGAGTTTTCTTTGAAACAAGAAACGGAACATTCGGAATAGGGTCTCGTGGTACGATCCCAGGAGATGAAATATATCATTTGATCGGCTATCCAGACGATTCTATCCTACGCAAAATCGACAACCATTACCGCGTGATCGGGGACTCAAGAATTGCTCGGGCAAAACTTCCTTCGCTTCCTGATGGTTGTTATGAAATCATCGAGATTTATTGAATTACATTGCAGGTCGGATGATGCCGCTTTGGTAGTGGGTTAAATCCTCGGTTGTCTATCCTGGAAAGCCAGGTGGGAGATTTTTGGTATTATTTGGTGCTGTCAAAGAGTATGCCGCGGAATCCCCTCGTGTTTCAATTACACGACAACGGACTTTGGTTTTTTCAGGAGGCTTTGTGTTCGTTTCGGGACGAGGACATGCGATAGGCGTTGGTCAAGCTGGATTGGGTTATTGTTAGATGGAGGAGTTTATCTTGGTACTGGCTTATTTTTGTTTTTGATACCCACCTGCTACATTACATGTATTGATGATTTTCTGTAAATTGATGAGTATACGTTGGCGTTTTTGGGGATCTTTTCATTTTCTTGTTATTTATGGGCAAGGTGGGGATCTGTAAAGAGTGTTGGTACTGGGCGTTTGGGTTTATGGAATCATGTTGGTGGTATGACAGTGGGTGGGTTGTTTATTGGCGTTGAAATTACGAGGGAAGATGTATATATGAGATCATTTCGATTCTCAACAGTTGAGGTTTTAAGATATAGTCAATCTCAAAACAAGTGTCCTATGATTTATGATCTATACAAACAGAATCACATCCCATTACACATCAATCGCTCCCCATTCACTTCCTCCTTTCTCCCCCAATCTCCCACATTCCTCCCCCCTCATCCTATCTAACCACAACCCCCACCCTCGCTCTCAAATCCTGCGCACTAAACCCCACCGTAACCCCTATCTCCCCCTCCGGCACAACCCAATCCCCCAATTCCGTATCCCAAAAACTCACATCTCTTCTCTGCAACACAAACTCCACTTCTTTCTCCTCTCCCCCCCTCATCTCCACCTTTTCAAACCCGCGCAGAACTTTCTTCGGTGTTCCTTCAGGTGTATTTTTTTCCGGGAGAGAAATATACAGTTGGAGAACTGTGGCGCCCGTCCGAGTTCCTGTGTTTTTGACGCTGGTGGTGAGGGTGAAGAGGGGGGTATACAGATCTGTGTTTCCGCCTGGGAGGATAGGGGCATGGGGGTTGGGACGCGCGGTTATGGATTGGTTTTGGTTTGTGAGGATTTGGATGGAGGGAGAGGAAGTGAGATCAAATGTCGTGTAGCTTAATCCGTATCCGAATTCGTAGAGGGGAGTTATATTTTTCATTTCGAAACCTCGGTAATCGATTGCTAGTCCTTCGGTGAAATTACTTTGCCAGGCATTTGCTCCCTTGGTTTGGACTTCGGAGGTGCTGAGATTCACGATGGGGATGTGCATGTCTGTTTCGTGGAGGGGGATTGTGTAGGGGAGTTTTCCGGAGGGGTTGACGTCCCCGAAAAGGATGTCGACGATGGAGTTTCCGGATTCTTCGCCGGGGTAGTGCGCGAGGAGGATGGCGGAGACGCTGGGGTTTTGGGCGAAGGGGAGAGTGTTTATTCCGGAGGAGTGAGTGATGACGATGGTGTTGCCGTTGCAGAAAGATGCGATGTTATTTACGACGAGGGTGGAGTTCCAGTCTAGGGGGTGTGATGTACGGTCTACACCTTCTGAGGAGAAGGTTTTGAGGAATACGAGACAGATTTCTGGGGTGGGGTAGATGCTGGCGAAAGAGGAGGTGGAGAGTAGTGCGTTGTTTGTCAGATATTGGATGCGTGCGCCGTATGTAGCGGCGCGGTTTCGGAGGGCAGTGAGAGGAGATATGAGGGTGGTGTGGCGAGCGGAGCTGGATCCACCGCCGATATCGAGAGTGCCAATGTCGAAGCCGGTGGTGGGGTCTGATTGCGGCCAGGTAAGACCGTCGGTGGGGTCTGGGGCAGAATTGCCGAAGACGCCTATGTTTAGAGGTTTGGATAATGGGAGGATGTTGTTTGTATTTTTTAAGAGGACGGTTCCTGCAGAGCCGATTTGTCGGATTAGAGAGGAGTGATTAGCGCGGACGTCGCGGGCGGGAATTTGGGCGCCGAAATCAAAGCCGTACATGTTTGCTAGGACGTATGTTTGGCTCGGGTCTGGAGTGGGATAATCGCTGTATTGATTGAGGAGGAAATAAGGTGTCATGATTCGAGTAACCATATCGTCTAATCTATCTTCTGTCATATTGCCCGCCTGGATAGCGGAGATGAGATGTGGACCGAAATATGTTTCACCAGTGTAGATGGCGCTTTGGGAAATGTACCCGGGCATATCCATATCGAGACCGGCGTTTGCGGCAGGATATCCGGAGTGTGTGGCGAACCAATCCGAAACGACGTAGCCTTGGAATCCTAATTCGCCTTTCAGGATATCGTTGAGTAGATGTGGATTTTCGCACGCGTAAGTTCCATTAATGCGGTTATAGCTACACATTATTGAAGTCGTACCAGCACGTACTGCATCTGCAAAGGGCCAGAGATATAATTCGTGAAGAGTTCGATCATCGATATTGGAAGAAATCGCATCGATGTTTGTTCCGTCTGGAAGTTGGGAGTTGGTTCGTTGGGTTTCTTGTTCGTTGCCGATAAAATGTTTGGAGGAGGTTTGGACGCCAACGCTTTGGATGCCGGTTATGGAAGCAGTCATCAGATGACCGGTGAGATAGGGATCAGGGGAAAATCCTTCCCAATTACGACCTCCCAAGGGATGACGACCGAGGGGTCCTGCTACTGGTCTTGGGGGTTTTTAGTTTTGATTTTCCAGACAATAACGTTTTCAGATTGGATTTGAGAGATAAACATACCCTAAAGCAACATGTGTACCCTTCCCTCTAAATTCCTCCCCAAGCGCCCTGTAACTTTGGTATACCAACTCACGATCCCATGTTGCAGCTAATGTGACACCAGAAGGAAAAACACTGATGAGATCCTGACGTGCAACAGCGGCGGGTCCATCGTTCAAACAAATTCCTGTGAAATTGAGACGCGGAATGGGACTGATGTTTCCGATACAATACATGGGTTTGCCGTCGAGGGTAAAGGTGTGGTAAGTGCCTGTTACTATGTTTGATTTTTCGGTGATGTTTAATTGGTTGACGAAGGTGCGAGCGAGGTGGTGGGCGTGTGTCCAGTTTTGGGAAGGGGGCGCTAGGCACGTGTTAGAAGTGTGAGCGACATGGGATAGGGGAATCGGAAGTGGAAGTGAATAGAGAGAGACGGAGATGGAGTATTGGGTAAAGGGTATCAAACAAGGAAGCTTAGGAGGCTCGGGAGAGACACAAAGCCTTCTCTATTTATCTAAAATTCAACCGTGCGAAGATTGATTTCTCAACTGTTGAATTGATCACCATAAACTTCTCCATATCCGAGTCGAACTAACTGGATAACAGGAGTATCTTCTATCCATATACCTCGTGACTTTAAATCCGCACAAGCCATACTCCCTTGCTACAAGAAACGAAAATAAAACAACCCACAAGCAAAACTATCACCCGAAATGGCTGCAACCTCATTTCTCCCACCCCAAAAATACAAAACCGCACATAAAGAAGGTAAAAGTCTCATCTTGACATACTCCAGAAAATCCGACATGAGAGGGAAGAAGAACTCTGTCTTTGGCTCTTCATATATTGTATGTATATCCATCATGAAAAATTACGACCCTGAATTTTATTGAGTTTGATTGAGGGTTATGATATGTTGTCAATCTCCTATTCAGTTCTGCTTCGTAATTTGAAGGAAAAGAATGAAAGAATGAGGTCAAAAGACAAGTTACTATTCGTACTCGTATTTCGTATAGAGAACGAGCATCTTGGCGCCTGAATACGCGTATAGAGGCTAAACGCGTGTAAGGGCTAACGCGTATAGAAATGGTGAGTGGAAATGTATGTAAGTCAATCATACTTTCAGAATTTAGAGATCTTCCACATCTTTGCCTCAAGATGTGGATAAGAACTCTGGAGAGTTCTAATAGTATATGTAGCCTATGATAAAAAAAATTGAATCGTAGAAATATATAAACAGATGACCGGTACAAGCAGGAACAGCTTTGGCGATGAGAAAGATATATGTACGACACTCAACTTTAAGTAGATATCAATAAGTCGTATGTGATGCCTACAGCGACTGACTATCATGGGCGATGGTAGTAATGCTGATTCAAGACTGTAGAGAAGAAGAGCATGACAAAAAGTCTGAGGATGTAGTTCAGACCCAAACAATTTGATTGAACTATAAAGTCATAATTATAGACTTCTTTCAATCAAATAAGACATAATTTGGATGACAAGGACAAAGTTTTGAAGATTGAGAGCGAAAAAGAAGTTCTGATACGATGGGAAAATTCGACGGGAATGTCACTTGACATTTAGTCACATGATAGCGACCTCTGCAAGTCTAGTGACTCGAAATACTTTATGTCTCTATCACTCATATTCTCCCATGTTGTTTACAAAGAGCTTAGAATCAATTGATTCGTTGCTGAACCAATTTGGAAGCCTTGAATAATACTCCGCACCTGCTACTTCCTGTCATAATATGACGGATGTCTTCACCCTAGATAGAAGGTACATCCCCACCTCATCTCCGCCCCCGGATCGGTAGCTTTGGCTGTCAACTATAACTACCGAAAGCACCGATGTTTCCTATCCCGCTTTAAACCACTCAATAATGCTAAACACATGCAGTCGCCATCAACCCTTTTCATCTCCACCTTGAATCAATTTGCTGATTCTTCCAATCATACACACTGCACAGCTTCCCAGCTCTATATCAATCGGGCCCGATTAATCTTCAATACGTACGCGTGGGGATGATTGTGGCGACGATGTTCTGTTGAACTTGGGGAGAATGCGGGGTTGGTGATTGGTTTGTGGGGCTCAAAACAATATAACTCAAGATTTTTGATGATGTTAGGGTTTCTTGTGGGGATTAAGGTGCCGGAATTGGTAGAGAAAGGGGACTAAACTCAGTGTCGCAACAACATTCACTCAGAATTTCTTCATCCTCCTTAATTAGGTATGGAGAGAGAGGAACTAGAACTGAATATGGTTAGACCATAACCAGTTCGCTGAGGTTATACAGTAGCAAAACTCAGACCACATGCGGGTATTCGATTATGTCACGATCTCTTGACCAAGAGAACTCAGGAGTATAAGAACCGAGAATGACTCCAGTGTTTCATTCTCATCTCTTCTTTCTTTTCATCTCATTAACCACACACGGTTCGAACTACTCGGTGGAGATCAATATGCGTTCTTTAAATCTTGCTACCGCCATTGCTTCACTTCCGGCTTTGACGCAAGCTCTTACGCTGACCGATATCTGTACATCAACTTATCTCGCAGCCAACTTTCCAGCTGTCGATTTCTATGATGGGATAACTCTTGATCCAACATCCATCACAGCCAAAACGGTGACAAATGCCACAGCATCGAGTATCTTTTATCCAAATGCTGTGATCGATTACTGTGCTGTTACTTTCAAGTACTCACATAACGGTCTAGATGACAGTGTGCTCTTAACATACTGGGTTCCTACACCGGCAAATTTCCAAAATCGTTACCTTTCTACAGGTGGTGGTGGATATGCCATCAATTCAGGAGCTCAGTCATTACCTGGAGGAGTTGCATATGGCGCAGTTGCTGGTGACACCGATGGTGGTTTTGGAATTTTCCAGAACAATGTCATTTCAGATTTTCTCCTTGCGAATGGAACACTTAATTGGCAAAATGTCTATATGTTTGGATATAATGCTATCCATGAAATGAGTGTCATTGGAAAGGAATTTACTACATCGATTTTCAATATGACAGCTAATAATGCTACGTTATATTCTTACTATCAAGGTTGTTCGGAAGGTGGTAGAGAAGGGTGGAGTCAAGTTCAAAGATTTGCGGATCAATTTGATGGAGCAACAATTGGTGCACCGGCTTTCAGATTTGCATTCCAGCAGGTTCAACATCTTTATTCAAATGTTGTGGAGAAGACTCTAGGCTATTATCCACCGCCTTGTGAATTGCAAAAGATTGTGAACGAGACAATTATTGCTTGCGATCCATATGATGGTAAAACAGATGGAGTCGTCTCACGAACAGATCTTTGCACATTGAACTTCAATATCTCAACACTTTTGGGTACACCATACTCTTGCCCAGCATCGACAGGAAGTCCATTTTCCTCTCCTATACCCGCACAAAATGGTTCAATCTCGGCCAAGGGTTTGGCCGTTGCCCAGAAAATCCTCGACGGTCTTCACACCACTGACGGTAAACGCGCTTATTTCTCATATACTCCATCGTCTACTTTTACAGACGCAGCCACAGCATATAACGCCACCACGGGTGAATATGGTCTTAGTATTACCTCTCTTGGTGGTTCATTCGTTGAAGTCCTTCTGGATCTCAAAAATGGTTCAAACCTCCAATCTCTCGAGGGAGTAACATACGATACTCTCCGCGACTGGATCCAAGATGGTTGGAACCGCTACAATGATGTTCTCATGACTAATTGGCCAGACCTCACCCCCTACAAAAATGCTGGCGGAAAGATTATCCATTTCCATGGTGAATCTGATTACAGTATTCCGACCGCCTCATCCGTTCGCTATTATGAATCCGTGCGAGGAATCATGAACCCAGGTCTTTCATATAATGATTCTGTCGCTGCAACTAATGAGTTCTATCGACTATTCCTTGTACCAGGCGGTTCGCATTGTGCGGTCAATACAGCGGAACCTAATGGACCATGGCCACAAACGAACTTGCAGGTACTCATTGATTGGGTAGAGAATGGAGTGGCACCTGTCACTTTGAATGCGACAGTTTTGCAGGGGGCGAATAAGGGTACGAATTAACAGATCTGTGGATGGCCTCTGATACCGTTCTGGACGAATAATGGAACGACGATGGAGTGTCAGTATGATCAGGAGAGTATTGATTCATGGATTTATGATTTGGATGCTTTTGACATGCCGGTTTATTAAGGTGGGTTGAAGCATTTTGTGAAAAATTTTGGGGCATTAATTGATTAGTATTGATGGTTATGATTGAGAAATGAAGAATGGTGAATGGGTTTGGAAATTTGTGATATATTACTGTATTTATTGTATATATCGGATATATCAGATTTATCAGATATATCACGCAAAATGGTTAATATACATGCATATCCTTAACACATTCGTTCCGTGCCAGCTATAAGTGGAATCTAACTTCTACTCACAGATTATTGCTCTTAATTTGGTTCATCCCTTATATACATCAAATCTCTCATGCCAAAAATGAACCGAGTGACCATGGGACAAGAAATAGATGTAGAAATTCAAATGTATGCTTTCTTGACCCAGAAGCACAATCTTTATGCTTGAAAGCAGCAGTCTAGAAACTAATGACAGGGACCAGAGATAAGGATACTCATCTTATCGCACGATATTCTCCAGCTCATGCTTCTTGAAGAATAGTTTGACGAATTTGGCTTGTCTGCTGGTTACTCTGGTTTCTTGCGACGAGTCCACGAGATACGTTTACACCATTGTACCGCTTGTGAGGCGCGTTGTTTGTTCGATCAACGCTTTTTGTCAATGCAATGCAATCTATTGACGGCGCACTGAGTGAGACCCTAAGTGGTTATCTAGGCTTTTTGATACAATTTCTAAGATGAAACTGATCATTTGGTTAGAACTTAGGACTAATTCTAGATGGCTTTAATAATTTCAATTCGTTACAGGCTGGTTTGATCATGTGATTGAGGCAGAGTATTGATGAATGCACAAACAAGTTGAATTGTGAATGTTCGAATTCCACAAACCTGGAAATCGGGCAGAGGTGTCGTTATTACTTCTCTTATTCTCTTCTCAAGACCTCGTTTTTCTCTTTATGTCGTATATTATCTTATAATGTTCAATGGCAACGTCGCAAAATTGCCAAGTCGGATGGTTCTCCGTTTGCTCATGCTTCGATAGTCGTGATGGCGCACGCGTTGAATTTCAGTACTACTTGAAAGACGATTTGTTGTTGGTCGCGAGCAGAAAAACTTCGGATTAAATCAAGATCTATCGAACTCAATATCAGTTTTGTGCTTACGTTTTCTCTAATATTTTCTTTTTCGGGATGCTCTCGGAATAATCTGCATATCAGAGATTTAAGGCTTTGTTCAAGAGACTTCCACTGTCAATCCGGACTGTTCTCTTGACTGGTCAGCTGTGTTCAAGTGAACCATAGTATGAAAGTATCCTAACAGGAAGTATACATCCGGTATCTGTTGTGGAAATTTGGTATACATTTACATGTCACTTGATTTTGTGATATATCAAAATAGCATATCATTACGGCCGTATGGATCTGCCGTGATCATTTGAGGTATAGAATTTCGTTTCCTCCATACATTTCCCTTGGAAAACAATGCAGCGTGTCACAGATGGTAAGTGTCATCACGTTATCACTTCGATGCCTTCCTGTGCTCTTTCCCAATTGTAAAAATGGGGAAATCTTCTTCCGTCAAATCTCCAATTTTTTCTTTAAAAAAAACTTTCTATCTTGTCTCAATGTTGCAATCTTGATCTTCAAGCATCAAAAATCTCGATATACTGTGGTCAGAATTTCGTATCCTGTTAGCCTTGATGCCATCATTGGTGAACTCTTTGGCACCTACAGATACAATTCGAGATGCAGATATGCCGCAATCGGAATACTTGGATAATAATAATATACAGTCTACGACAGTAGGCTCTGATATATTTGGGATATTATGGAAGACTACTAGGAACAGTAAAGAGAAATAGTATGCAAAACCATTAGTATATACTCCGCCAGGCGGGTCACAATTAGTCTTCATTGCATCAGCGATGAATATCATACGTGCTTTGAATGCTGTCAATGGTACTCTGTTGAACTCATGAGTTATACAACCACCTTTTCTTCAAAGTGATCTTGGGTAAGTTTACCTGAAGATGGATTGGAACACAGTTGACACAAATAGATGAGGAAGGAGTCCGCTTTCAACATTGGACGAAGTTGTGTCAAACTTTGCTGTTTCACCCGCTGGTGAAATCACTTTTTCAGATTATTTAGAACCGTACGAATATGTCTCTATGGATGCTGGTTATCGAGACACAGGATCCGGTGTTCGATCTTCATGGCTAATGAATCACTATTCATAGATCCAATCTATACAAATATCACAAATGGAGATCTTGGAAATGGCTTCAGCATAGCAGCCATACCAAAGGCTGGTGATATAATCGTAAGGGGTGGATCAGTTAGAGTTCCATTAAACTTCATTAGTAATATCACAGGAGTCTATTCAACATTCGTTGAATTCTGGACGGATAGAGGCAACGAAAACTAGTTTGTCACTGGAGTGCTTCCACAGCACCAGTTGCTAACATATTGATTGCAACAATTGAAGGATGTTGGAATTTCTCGGAACCAGTAGTGATGAATTTCGGAAATGTTTTTGACTGCGAAGACTGTTCATTCATACATTCGGTTTTGCAATTTAGGAGGATCAGCACAATTTATTGCGAAAAGCAAACCACCCTTAGATATGGAACTTTTGGCTCCTAATTCTGCTGTGGGTCTTTATGAGGGTCAAGTTATTAAGGTAAATACTTGCACCACAGGTGCAGTGTTAATTGTTGCGGCTCTGCTTGGGGTAAGTATTACTATTTCTGATGTATGGATCCTGAACACAGAGTAAGTACTTTTGATCTAACGGAATGTACCTCACTGATCAAAACAGTGATATCGCTTTCGGAATTCATGACGTTGAAGTTATTGACAACATTGTGACAAGACACCTAGGACCTTTGCTATTTGACAGCTCATCAGAGTATTTGTATCTAGGTTGTTATTATGATGGTGACGGCAGGCAATTATAGAAACAATATAATAATGCTACTAATGAGAATGGATGGTGCTTGACGAATTGTTTCAGCTTGGGGTATACATTTGCCGGTACGGAGTATCGTAAGTATTTCGGACGAGGAACACCTTCCGATCACAGCTGATTTTGATAGACACGGAATTTTGGTGTGTAATTATTGCTCTAAAAGCAGCAAAATAGTATGTTCGTATTTGATTTTACAAGTTGAAAATCTAACTCTTTTATAGTAGTGCCCCGTCCTTAAACAAATGTGCATTCAGTTGTCCCGGAGATATAACATAGGCATGCGGGGGAGATGGTACATTTGTATCTGTTTACTATGACAGGACCAAGTATGTACCTGACCCGGATTCAATTCCCGGGCTCTCAATTCTTCAAACAGCAGCAGTAGTTCAACCTCAACTTCTACTACATAGTCATCTTCATCTTCTCCATCAGCGATCACTTCGTCCCAAGATTCCACAGCCACTTCTTCTACCACTGTGTCCTCCACTACAAATTCTACTTCTACTTTGACCACCTCGGTCGTACCAGCCTCGACTTGACCTGCGATCATCCAATCTATCGGCTCGTACACCTTCGTAGGATGCTACACCGAAGCTACTATCGGAAGAGCTCTAACTGGCAGTACTTATGCAAATAATAGTATGACTGTTGAAAGCTGTTATGCTTTTTGTTCCACATTTGTCTGGTTTGGCATTGAATATCGGAAGGAATGTACGAAGTCTTGAAGCACCACCATAGTTTTGTTTTCAAGCTAAATTTCCTATAGGCTATTGTGGGAATGTCATCAACGCAGGCAGTTTTGTGTCTACATCGGGGAGTACTTGTTCCTTGACTTGAATGGGAAATTCCTCGGAATACGTAAGTCTAGTTTTCATGTGTACAACCGTTGGAGTTTACTAAATAGAATGACTCAGGGCGGTGGGTCATCTCGTTTGCAGATGTATTACAACGGCACAGGCGCCAATTCAAGCTTGAGCTCCATTTCCTCAACCAATTCGGTCTCTTCCTCCGTTCAAAGTGGTGTGATTGCCTCTTCAATATCTTCATCGTTGTCCTGCAGTGCACTAGTTTCACTTACCTCCTCATCCACCACCTCATCTACGATAGATACACAATCCAGTACCCCCTCAGTGATTTCTTCAGTCGCTCCTTTCCCATCAAATGATAATCCATCAATCAAAACATCAACCACTCCTTTGGTAGCCAACACTGCAACATTCGAATTTGCGTCGATAGGTTGTTTCAACGACCCCGCAGGAGGACCATATGGAGGACACAATCTCCCCAAATTGTTCTCCAACAATTCAATGAGCCCCAAACTTTGTATTTCTTCTGCCCTAGCTCAAGTCACTGCTCAAACCCCCATCACCTACAAATACATTGCACTCGAATATGGACGGGAATGTTACGCGGGATCGGTGCCGCCAAACCCTGAACCAAGTAGTCTAACGGGAGCGCACGCGTGTACCATGACTTGCAAGGGTGATTCCAAGCAGAGTTGCGGGGGTCCGAATATGTATAACTTTTAGGGCGGCTACAGCTGTGATGGTGCGGTGAGCACGGCTAGTGTTTGAGGAAGTCAAAAACAAGCATTTTTAGAGGAGGTGTGATTCCGTCGAATGAACGACGTGCATATTAGATGGGGACGATGTTAAGGATATGCTTTTGCTAATTGTTGGTCTTGCTGATATTTTGACAGAGAATTTGTTTCTTACATTGTTCTTCAAGTTCAGATAATAACACTATTTGCAGAAGTTGATTTTCTTCGCTACTTAGTCGAAGCAAATGATTCATCCCTTGACTGTATGCATTTCATCAATTCCAATTCGTTACATTGAAAAACTTCTCGAAACCTCATGATCGACATATTAAATGTACATGGATAAATGCTTCCTTATAGTGTTGGCAGATTCACCCCACTTCGGCTTTTGTAAAGCCCGTTGTTATCACCAATAGACACGAGGGAACAAGGAATTTTCCTTGTAGAAAGTAAAATGCCCTGTATGGGGGATCATGATGGGAAGGAACTCCGAGGGAAAATTCCAATCATGAATGTGGAGAGGAATATGTAAGTTGCTTCATATAAGAGACTTTTGGATGTGGGACAAGCAGAGTCAGGACTGATCTCTTTTGAAAACATATCAGATTTTGATTTTTTTTGCCGACCGCAATCCGCACTGGTTGTCTTGTTCTCTTTGCTGTACGTGTCAGATTTCCGAATTGAAGTCAGTCGGGATCATGATTGTCTAGGACCATGTCTGATCGATTAATAATTGTTTGTACATCAGCACCGAGGTTTTATTGGAGTAGCTCTCTATTATAAGAGTTCCGTATGCCATTCTCCTTTCGGGGGGCTCTTTTTCTTTCTTTTGTGTTCTTTATATAGTTCTTTGGTTACGCAACCCTCATACAAACTACGTCAGTAATTAATTTTTTGATACCCTATAGGGTTTGTTTGAGATCAACGTTTTAATCAATTGAACTGATAGTTTGGAGCGATAATTGATTTATTTCTTGTGTTTGAAACTATTGGTTCGTATAATAGTCATTTATCTATCGATACAAATATCCTCTACACTACAATGGCTTCGCCTCTACCCATAGGATTTGAACCGGCAACAGAAGCTCCAACACCAGCTCCCTTACCAGTAACGCTAGAAGCCGACGATCCGGAAGCTTTAGTCGACGATGGCGATTCAGCCCTTGGATCCGAACCCGGAAGTTCCACAACCTCACTCGCATCAAGTATTACTAGATACCGCATAGAGAATGGACGTACATATCACGCTTACAAAGATGGAAAATACGCATATCCTAATGATGATATGGAACAAGAAAGATTAGATTTACAACATCATATATGTAGTCTTACATTTGATGGCAAGCTTTTCACAGCACCAATCGAGGCAGATAAGATTGAGAGGGTTTTGGATGTAGGTTGTGGAACAGGAATTTGGACAACTGATTTTGCGGATGAGTATCCCCAAGCTACGGTTTTGGGAATTGATTTAAGTCCTATTCAACCAATGTTTACACCTCCGAATACAATATTTCAAGTGGATGATTTGGAAGAGGAATGGACTTTTGAGGATAGTGATGCGTTTGATTTTATCTATGCGAGAATGATGACGGGAAGTATTGGGGATTGGGATCGATTCTTTGATCAAGCTTGGAAGTGAGGTTTCTCTCATCTTTTTGTCTATTATCAATGTATTCCTAGTTATTTTTTTCCCCTCGAATTCACTGAAATTCCCGCTGTGCTAACTATATCTTGAACAGTCACCTGAAACCAGGTGGATACATTGAACTTCTAGACATCCGACTTCCCGTCTCCTGCGCAGATGATACACTTAAGCCCGATTCAGCGCTTCTTAAATGGTCACAATTACTGTTAGAAGGAAGTATTATAGCAGGCAGAGATCTAGACAGTGCAGTTACTTGTAAAGAGAAATTAGAGAAGAGAGGGTTTCAGGGGGTTAGTCAGACGATTTATAAGTGGCCAGGAAATAAGTGGCCGAAGGATGCTAAAGCTAAGGAGTTGGGTGAGTGATGGTTTTCTAAACGAGGGGAAGGATTTTTGAGGGAATATTAGAAATGATGCCAAGATATATAAAGGGGTTAAAGAGATATATGCTAATATGAATTGAAACAGGAATGTGGAATCAAGAAAATCTCACATCCGGACTTATGGGACTGAGTGTAGCCATATTCACGAGGCTATTAGGATGGAGTGTAGATGAACTAGAATTATTTTTGGTGGATGTTAGGAGGGAGATGAAGGATACGTCAATTCATGCTTATTGGGAAATGTTAGTATTCTATTATCTTTTACCTTGGAGGCTTGGTAGGAGGTGATGTTAGGATAGTCATGCTAATTGATTCCGATAGATATGTGCATTATGGGCAGAAGCCTTTAGATGCTTAGTAGAGTATGGGAAAGAGGAGCTTGGGTTCAATGGCGTGTAGAGGGGAGTTGGTGATATATAAAAATAGATGATAGAAGATATCAAGAGTGGTTAAGTTTGGCATCAATGGAACATATACATCTAGTGGTGGTGATCGAAGGGTCTGTAACTGTTGGAGCAAATCCATCAGATACATTGCATGGAAGTCCAGGAAGTTATTTCACCTGAAAGCTCGAATGTCTAAAATTGGATTTTGCCTAATGGAATGAGTGTATAGATGTTCACTATCACTGGATAAGAATGGTTTCCTTTTTGATCATCATATGAGGTTGCAAATTATGGTTTATCTCTTATCATATTAATCTTCCTCGAACAACGTATCCTGGGAAGAGAAAGAAATGGGCCTCGAGGATACAGTAGTCTCATCTTCCCAATACTCAAATCAAGCACCAAACTTCTCTATCTCCTGCTCACTGGTTCTAAATACTCCCTTCAACAAACTCCGATCGTAATATAATCTCACATCACCAATCTGTAACCCCTCGACCCCCACCTCTTCTACCGCCTCCTCATTAGCATCCAGATTCTTTCCCGTTCCTTCGCCCTCAGCTTTCACCAACGTAAATACCATACTCCTCGGTATACTAATTTTCTCCCCTGTGCTCTTCACCCACCAATGAGCCATCCACTCTCCATATATTTTCCATTCCCCTTTTCCTGCTGGACCCGTTGTTTCTTCTTCTAATCCTCCGATTACAAAAAACTCCTTACTCTCCATATCTATCTTCGAGAACATGTCACCTCCGAACAACCCCTGAATCCATTTCCATATTACGGCGCCGCTGATATAATCAACACCAGTAGCGTCGTGAAAGATGCTACGTGGATGGTAATAGGGAAGATATGAACAGGTGTAGGATGCGGAGTTGATTTTATTGACGTAGTTTTCGAGGAAATGGAGAGCAGGGTTTTGACGAGAGGAGGGGGTGGGGAAGGGTCCGGTGTGTTGATGGATTGTGAGGTTTGAGGTGGACATTTTAAAAGATGAGAGGTTTTCTTGGGGCAACTTTTGAGGGGGTCTTTTTTCGAAAGGTTCGCTTCTTTGGAAAAGCTTCTTGGGATAGATACTTCGTGATTGTGTTTGAAGTGGTGATATATATATATAGAAAGATTGATGATGGTGAGGTTGTAGCTGACGATACAATATAACTCGAGTATCACTAATCACCGAGATGCACGAATAGTAGTCATACGAAAAGGAATCAAATGTAAGATCAAATTGGTATGAATAGTCATCATGATTATTCTCATTGATTCTTGAACCTCGGTAAGAATTACTATTGTGTATTGATTTGTAAACATACGAACGTACGATATATTCATATTCTAAACATTTAATAGAATAAGAAAGATAAAGAGGAGAGATTTCTAAGAAATTCTTTTAACCTCTAATATAAATGAGATTATATAGTGAAAATAAACTTAATAAGTAGGTAGGCATATAATATTCGTAAGATTTTAAAGCTTGATTTTGAAAGAAAAGCTGTCACGCCGCATAGTATAGTCGCGTCCGATCGGGCTAGTACGGTTACTAAGCGCCGAGCCGATTATATATATAGCTTCGTAGAATGCTCTCTTCGATCTGTAGCTTTTAATTCTAAGGTTGATCTCTAAACGCTTGTTGGGTTCGTCACAAAAGCGAATCTATATATTATTATATTATACGATTTACTCTATAGATTTAAAGAAAATTAGATAGTCTTTATAAGAGTAGATACAAGATGAAGAACTAGTATTATAATAGGAGTGTCTTGAAATCAAAGCTTTTTATTAAATCCCTTAAAACCTCTTTTCCTGAAACTATATATATGAAAATTCTTTAATATTGAAATAATAATTAGACTAATATTATCGTAGGTCATGAGCATATAGTGAATATTGATTTATAAGAGGATAAGACTAATATTTAGTCTAAATGAGAAGCAGGCTCTGGTTAACGACTAATATTGATTATATAAGCAATGTAACACATGATTTCATTGAATCTGAAAAGTATATTTTTTCTTTTTATTCTATATTCAAGAAAACAAAGCCTTATTGTTGGGTTGACCTGGTAAGGTGGTGTATACACAAAAGCATATGGGGTTATAAAAGTATTGTAATTCTGTCTTTCCCCTTCGTCCGAAGGGGGAATTGCTAATCTATATACACATTACCCCCACCTACGCACTTCGTGTGTGGGGTAGAACGTGACCCAATATGTCACGTT
>PQXN01000173.1:0-81410 GCA_004786275.1 Botryotinia convoluta | reverse complement strand
CACCCACCCAACTACTAATCCACCGATCTGAAGCTTGTGTATGGCAGAGCGGACGGGATGCCCAATTCTCTTCAGTCTATGGTCGTATGTGCTAGAAGTGCTGTGTTGTGAAAATATATTGAAGTCAAAACAAATGTCGCTTCTCGCCTGATTAAGCTTGGCGCCAAATGCCTCCTGCCTAGAGCTTCCCTCAACTTTCACTTTCACCTTCAAATCAATTTTTCCAAACTCCAAAGAACTTCATATTTGATATCCTACATCTGTATACCTGAATCTTATCTCGAGGTGTTCATCCCTTCAACAATTTTTTAATAAAGCACACATTCTCGTATTTCCGGATTAAATTTCGTTCGTGCCAATCCTCAATTGTTTCAAATTTAAGATACAGATAGTTATCATCTCTTCCCTCGTGGGTCTTTGTATTGGTTCGTAAGTTTGAATTCTTCGAAACAGTGAGTATTGCTCTCCCGAATGATGATTTTGATATGACAACGAAGAGTTTGGAGCAATCTGAAGCGTAGTTACTGAATCATTCTATCCAGCTTCACTTTCAAATTCACTTGAAAATTTTCATCGGATCTGTTTATTCGGATCTTTCTTCAAATATCTCAAGCCTCAGCCTCGATTGTAATAAATCGTCGATATGGCCATCGCAGCTTCACTTTGCGGTGATGCGAATGAGCAAGAGGTAGGTCGTTTTTAGTCTCATGCGAGAGGTAATTCACTGACACATATCTTTAGAGTAGTATCATCGATATCGATGAGATCCAGGCCCATGGTAATCCGCAAAGTGCTCTTGATCTTTTGAGATTTGGGTTCTAATTGGAGCAGGTATCTCTGCCTCGGATATCGCAAAATTGAGGTCTAACCTCATTCATACTGTTGGAGTAAGAACATTCTTGCATTCAGTCATAGAAGGCTGATTCAAGACGTGAAGCTGACCTCGCATTAGACTCTTATTAATACGCCCATCCGGAGATTGGTTAAAATCAAAGGTTTCTCCGACATTAAGGCTGAGAAAGTCAAGGAAGCTGCAAAGAAAGTAGCCGTAAGTACCAAGCTCCGTATTACTTTGTCCCATATGCTAACAGAAGACAGGGCCCCAACACTGGTGGTCAATTTGTCACTGCCGCTGAGCATGGCCAATTCCGAAAGAAGTGTATCAGAATTTCTACTGGTAGCAAGCAGTTGGATGCTTGCTTGAACGGGTGGGCCAATCTTCTTGATTCGACCTGAACTGGAAGGGTTAACTTTTTACAGTGGCTTCCAAACTATGAGTATCAGCGAGGTATACGGGGAGTTCAGTGAGTTTGCTGAGACCCTTAGGATGTTTCTCTCGCTAACAATTTGCAGGATGTGGCAAGACTCAATTAGCACATACAATGGCAGTCATTGCCCAGCTTCCTAAGGAGATGGGCGGAGCCGAGGGAAAGGTTGCCTATATTGGTAGGAAGACAATAGCTTGCGAAGTTAAGAATTGTGGTGAATATCTGCTAAGACTTGACGGGACAGATACTGAAGGCACATTCCGTCCAGAAAGAATTTCGGAAATTGCAGAGCGATTCGGTGTCGACCCTGATCAAGCTCTCGAAAATATCGTTTATGCTCGTGCACATAACACTGAGGTATACCTCGTGGTTCTTTCAATCCAGATTATATCCTTTACTGACCATAACCAGATGCAGCAGGAATTGCTCGAGGGCCTTGCCCAAAACTTCGCAACTGATGAATATCGTCTCCTCATCATTGATAGCATTATGGCTCTCTATCGTAGTGACTTTATCGGACGTGGTGAGCTTTCCGAACGACAAGGTGCCCTCAACGCCTTTTTGCGTAAGGCAACACAAATGGCGGAAGAATTCAATCTGGTTGTCTTCATGGTATATGTGTTCTTCTTTTCCATCTCAGAGATCTAACTGACACTTTACAGACCAACCAAGTCATGTCGGATCCAGGTGCCAGTGCCCTTTTTGCAGGAGCTGATGGGCGTAAGCCTGCTGGAGGACATATACTTGCACATGCATCGACAACCAGAATCCTCTTGAGAAAAGGTCGTGGAGAGGAACGTGTTGCCAAAGTCGTAGATTCTCCTGGTAGCTTATCCTTGATCTATTCTAGTCACTTGTACTAACGGCAGAAATCAGATTGCCCGGAACGTGAAGCAACATATATTATTACAACCGGCGGTATCAACGATCCTGAAAAGGCCTAATGATATGCATCTGCCTCTTAACTTCAAAGTCAGACATACGTACCAAAGTCCTCATACACATACTCACAACCTTGTATTATTCGATAACACATTGCTTTGGGTGGGCGTTAATATTATTGAAAGATTCAATGGATGAATTCTGGCATCTTTCAATGTATTTTTCAGTTGCATACTAGAGAAAGGAGGAGTGCTGGCGTTGCTTTAGTTGATGGTCAGTGATCGGGTGTTTGTGGTACCCCGTAGCTTCGGGCTTAGCTTAGCGTCCTCCGATAAGGTACAAACCCCTGCCAAATATTTTTGCTTCAAAAAAAGTTCCCTAGTGACAAGCTCAATTGAACAAACAACTTCGATTGAATTTCACGGGCAGAATCTAGAATTCTCATAACGAATATACAGATTATCTAGAGCTACTACCACGCACATGCGTATTATCTAAAGATACACTACAGCATGTCGAAAGTACCTACAACCATAGGTGACAACTATACCGTCCTTCCTATCGCAATTCCTTCTACACCCGCATACCCCGTTGCGACGACGCATCACATATATTTGCGACAGCATGCTCCAAAGATTCCGTCCGAGAATGATTCGCGGAGCCTCTTCGCAACAAATCTACCTATAGATTCCACAGATATTCATATTCGAAGCATATTCGCAGCATTAATAGGTGTTGGCCGAGTTGAAGATGTACGATTCGATGGGGAAAAGGAAGAGGTTGTCGCACAAAAACAAATCGAGAATACTTCGCAGAGCAAGAAAAGGAAGAGAGGAGGCGAAGTCGAAATCGATACGAGTTTACCACAAGGATGGGATAGGCAATTGCGCATCAAGGGAAGGACAGCTGTGGTATTATTGGTAGATGAGAAAAGCGTAGAATCCGTTCTAAAAGCTGCACGAAAAACCTGCAAATCAGGAAAGGAATCAAAATACCCTGTTTGGGGTACAGGTGCTGAAGGCAAAGTGCCCGCTTTGGGTAGCGCACGTTATGCAATGAGGCAGGAGTTACGATTCCCTGACAAATTAGCAGTGCAGAGGAGTGTAGATGCTTTCATGACGAAGTTTAATAGCAAGGAAGAGGAGAGAGAGAGGGAAAGGAAGAGATTAAGGAATGTACCAGATGAGGATGGATTTGTGACAGTAGTGAGGGGTGGAAGGACAGGCCCAGCGAGAAATGAGGCGGCGGAAGAAAAGAGAAGAGAGATGGCCGAGAAGGAGGAGAAGAGGAGAAAGGAGTTGGAAGACGCAGGATTTTATAGGTGGCAGGGACGAGAGAAGAGAAAGAAGGAGGTTGGAGAGCTGGTCAAGAGATTCGAGGAGGATAGGAAGAGGGTGGAAGGTATGAGGGAAAAAAGAGGAAGGTTCAGACCTGAGAGATGATCAAGCCGGAGAAGCTTGACAATGCTACCTTAGACTGGAGATTGGATGGTCTCCGCTAATAAAGGTATGTGCGGCAAATAATTTGTTTGTTGATTCGTCCCCTGTTTCGTGATGACACCGCGGGGCCATAAAAGCATATTCTTCCAATGGGCCAATTCCTGGTGGTTTTGAACATGCAATGACTACAAAAACCGCATTAAAAAATCTTCTCAACATTGTCTGATAATTCGCATAATACAACCTTTCATCTGCCACTATGCACGAATTATTCAATTTACTAATTCGTGGCGCGAACAGACTCATTATCAGGCACGCCTCAATCATTGAGTAGGCTTATGCCTTTGATCTCATCTGGATCACCTCACTTACATACCTCAGACAAGCAGGTACGGAATTCACACTAGCAAATAGTCCTAGCTTAAAACCATGAGTTCAATCATGAAATCTATAAATAATTTCGAAGTTCACCAACGAACCAAAGGATAGTTCTCCTGTTCTTTCACGCACAAAAAAATATTTCTACTTGTTGTGTTGAATTTGTTGAGCGAAAGAGCTTTCGCTGGAACTCTAGCCTCCTGTACAATAAGATTCGGTCTTACTTGAGACCATTCTTCTTTCCCTTTATCCGTTGTTCTTGGGTATCCACCAGGTGATTTATTGATCTAGTTGGCAATTGGAGACGTTGGATTATATTCAAGTCTTGACATGACTTGATAGCTACTGGAGACCATTTCAATTTGCCCATTGTATACTGATACACACGGTAGTATAGTTACTGAACAACCAGAGACACCAAGCCAGTTCAAGTACTGAACAATGCAACAAGTTTTTAGAGAATATTATATATGTGATTTGTACCATAATGTTGTTCCCCTGTTACCCCCTGCCAATTGTATCTTCTAATCACACTTCCAACTCACTAAGCATGTGCCAAAGTACCAGCGTAGTCTACTCCTGCAATCACTGGGGCCCACGCAAGATTTCTCGACCCTGCCCATGGGCAACCAGTGAAAATATGAAAGCCGGCTGCTTCATCACCTTGGAGCCAGAAGGAGTCGAGCACCTCGATCACATGTGTAACTCTTGCAGAATTAAAGAAGATCTCGGAAGTACATCTACACTGACGCACGTGGGGATAGATGGAATCCGACGACCGTTCACGAGAGATGGTATAGCAGCAAGTATGTTACAAGGAGCATTGAAGGAGGAGGTCCCAGAAACCAAAGCTGACGAATTGAATCAGGCAGTCGACGATCTTGCTGAGAAGCAAAGGGAGACTGCGCGAATCAGTCAAGAGAGGAGAAGGAGACTATCTCAGGCTGACAGACTGGTAGAGAGGAGACAGAAAGAACGAGTGTTGAATCAACTCCATGAACAGCTCATGGAGCGGGAGAGAGAAAGACACGAAGAAAGGAAGAGGAAGCTAAAAGCACGATATGAAGGATTAGACGATGAGGATTGGTCGGGCAGCTAATACATATCTAGGTGGATAAGTGGCGAGAAGCGGAGGGAAATTCATGCGGCTGGACCGCGCTGGATATTGGTTCTCCTCATCTTCGCTTCTCCTTCTTTGGAGCTGATTTCTGGTCCATCTGGTCCAGGTAAGTGCTCTTGTTTGACTTAAACGTACTGCGATATCACTTCATTGCTTCCAGCCCCAACCTTCGTTTTTGCAATCTTCCTAGTCAATCCAACAACGGGAATGTACTATACGATTTAACGACCTACGACCTAAGGAGAATAGTCTTGAATGGTGCTGGAGATTAAACACTTAATTAATACATTCACACAAATTTATACAAAGCCTTGAAGCCTATATTTCTACTATGATAATGAACATGTAATTACCCGGTGAATGGAAAATAAACGAACCTTTGAAAGTACAAAATGCATGCATAGTTCCTATATCCTGTTCAGAACAAAGCAATAAAGATTACAATGTTATTGATGAATTTTAATCTCCTTTGTTCAAAATATAAGTATTGATACAAACTATCCAACACAGAATTTACATACAACGAGTCGCTCAAAACATACTAGATACCTCATACCCTTTTATGTCCGCAGACCAATCAGACCACAATCATTAGTCAAAATGAAACACAAATGCCAACACCCAAATCCCATCCCATCCCCAGAATCTGTACACACTCTCCATCGTAAGCTCAAACAGCCCCATCTCTTCACCGACAAAAATCATAAACGCGATAGAAGGAAAGTATACCGGCGTCTCGTAGCATAGCGGCTAAGAGCCTCTCTCACATCGGGCCCTCTAATAACCCCATCGATCGTTTCTCCCCTCAGCCCTATCAAGGACCGGAAAAGTTTTGTTTTCACTTCTATATATTTAGCTTGATGCATTGGTTCTCGTATTTTTGTGAACTTCTTCAGAGTGACTGGATTCGATTTTTGAGAATTTTGCAAAGGGAAAGGTTTCTTGCTATTCATCCCTTCGCTTATGAGCGTTCTAGTGGAGCACCAGTGGGTGTACGGACTGACGGGACACTTCTCAATTTTCGAAATTTTTAATAGATTCACTTTCAATTGTTTGATATCAGAATTCATATTTTGATTGTTTCATCTCTAACGAATAATTGTAACAATTCCTAAGATAAATGATTTGATATATCAAGAGATATTCACAAGTCCATTTTTGCAGTGTCCCGTAAGTCCGTACACCCACTGGTGGAGCGATGAATGTGAAGCTTCTGAATGGCATGAATAGAAAGGTTTTTATTTGTTCTATGATTCACTTTTCAACTTCACATTCAAACCCTTTCAACTTGTCCAGCTGGATAGCAAATGTTGGCCGATATCGGCACTGAATGGTATATATCTTGACCACGAATGTGATTATGATCGCTGTGTTCGGAACGCAACAGCGAATTTGTTCTTGGTATATATATACCGGTAACAAACTTATTCCAGCAAAACTCTCTACATGCTTGTGGAATAGTAACAGCAGTATCCAGACCTTGACCCTCACATGAAAAAACAAATTACCTCTCAGAAAGCCAGAAGATCTCACCTCAAAACCAAACTTACCTACTATTACCCTCTTCCTAGAGCTCACACTCTCCAAAATCGAAATGACCTCACCCCCAAAAATCGTCTTCGTCCTCGGGCCACCCGGTGTCGGGAAGGGAACCCAATGCATGCTCCTCGCCCAGTTGTCGAATCCTCATCGCCACATCCATCACATCAGCATTGGTGATATCCTCCGCTCGGAGCTGCAGAAGCCATCTAGTAAATGGTCATCCATCATCCGAGCCAATATGGCCGAAGGCCGAACAGGTCCACCCGAGATGTCCGTTTCTATGTTACAGGAAGCGATTGCACGAAGAAGTGAGGATATCGAGCCGGGAAAAGAAATGGTATTTCTGATCGATGGTAAGTCACTTGTATCAATTACTGAGTGTGACTACTCAAATACTAATAAATATAGGTTTCCCTCGCAGTATCGACCCCGTCGCTCTCTTCGAATCCACAATCTGTGCGCCATCTCTCGTGCTCTCCCTACAATGTCCGCTGCGAATTCTGCAAGAGAGACTTTTGTCTCGAGCTAAATCTTCAAGCCGGATTGATGATGGGGTTGAAATTATGCATAAGCGATTTGGACAGCATGTTTGTGCTACTGGACCTGTTATTGAGCATTATAGGGAGCGAGAGTTGCTGGCTGAGATTGATGCGAGTAGGAATGTTGAGGAGGTACATCGGGATGTTTGGGAGGCGGTGAAGAAGATCTTGGGAAAGTGTTGAGGATGAGATAGAGGGGCTGTGTGATTTTACAAGACTTTGATGGGTGATGAGGTAATGCGAGATAGAGCAGTATAGCGATGATACAACTTTCGTAATATAGGATGGCATCTACGTACGCGCTGTAGTATGAGTGACGATGGAAGTTAGAATGTCTACGTAGATGAAAATCTTCACTTTCGATGAATACGTTCACTTTACCATGAATGTACGAATGATAGTAGTTACGACATTGTCGGAAGTTTGAAGTGTATCCTTGTTTTCCTAGATTCTTCTATCCTTTCAAAATGCTTTGATAGGTGAAATCCAAATTCCCAATTTGGGACAAAGTAACCGTACCATCTTATTCACCTGTATAAAGCCGACAATGACAACGAAAACTTCTATTACTAACACCCGGTTGTCTGGGTAGAGACTTCAAATCATTCAGAGAAATCCTATTGTGAGGCTATTTCCTCTCTCCTCTAGAGCTATCCATCCGCCCGAACAGTAAATGAAGACAAAACCCAATTTATTACGTCATGCCAATATATATACGCTTCACTCGCGGTTCCTTGAAACATATAATGGAAGGGTTTCAACCCTTGAACTGATTTCATCTGAAGATACTTGAAAATGGAGTATGGCCACGTGTCTAGCGTCAAATTAGGCAATCGCGCTCGAGTTAAAACAGGCCACTGACCAAAATTTCGTTATGATTCACCATCGTCGTTGGGTACGCTCGCTTATGGACATATATAAACATAGCCGTCCTCCCAATTACCGCATGATCTTGAATCCTCTTACAAACAACCACGACCACTCAAATAATCTTCCGATATCTGCTTGCGCAAGAGTATCATTTTACACTTGTACACACAACACCCCAGGAATAAATCAAGCAAACAAATCAATAAACAAACAAAACGAACAAAATTACCGCACTAGTCCTCAGGATGGAGATGGACTTGGAAATTTCGCCCCACGCCGGACAATCAGAGGTTCATACTCAAGTTCCTACCTCGCCTCACTTTCAAAACCCCATGCAATATCTTCATGGCGCATGCAGTCACTGCTATCGCGATGACGGAATGGATATTCGAGACAAACAATTAGTTCCGTGCTATCAAGAAGGAGAACTTGATCCATTCACTCTTTTCTTACTGACTCCTAGATGGTGTGTAGATTGTTTGGCTCAGCGAGAACTGGCGATTCGGGCTTCATATTGTGATCGCTTGATCGAGATGGAATCAGTGGAGTTTCCGGTCGGTACCGTGGAGGAGGCTTATATTCGTGGTGTAAGTTTGTGGTTGTAGATTTCAATTACGTGCTCACAATAGTTGTGGGTTTGGATGAGGATGAATTTCTTGATTAGTCACTAACATCTATTAGGTTCATGATGGCCGAATTAATGCCTTGTCCCAATCATTCGAAGATTGTGGAGTATACTCGGCTGGAGACAACAGTCTCGTCGTCGATGATTTCAACGAAGTGTTGGACACATTGACCAATATGAGGCTCGGAACTGATACAGCCAACGAAGATAAAAAGATTGAAGAAATCGTCCGAGATTTCAACGATCAGATGATGCTAGAAGAGGACGAACTTAAGTACGAAGTTTATTGGCACTTAGCATACATGGAAGGAACGAAAGATGGTTGTTATATGCAAGCACAGATGGAGTACAAGGCACTAACGATGGATGATCCGGAACGGAGTGAAATGTTGAGGAGAGCTGTGCTTTGATGATTGACCTAGTGGTTATTGGAGAGTTAGGAGCGTTTCCGTACCTGTATTTTTGTAGCGGGGTATATGGAATGGTCTTTCGAGTTGGGTCTGATCCTGGAGTTAAAGGGACCTGAGCATCTTTGTATCTGGGGAAATGCCTCGTGCACCGACCTTATCGATTGCGATTGATAGAGTCATGGGCGATGTCCGTGACATGGACGAATCGACAAGAATACCAAGGACAATAAGAATAAACTTAATTTATTAGGTGATGTTGCGCAAGCTGAATTTCTAGTCATTTCAAGGTTGTATCTATAAATGGAACGGGGTTTTTTGGCTTCCTCTAAAACCTCGCGAATCTATCAATATAAACTCAAGCGAGTACCGTTCGAAGTGTTGAATGAATGAGATTAAATTTAGACGCTGTAGTCATGATCGGCGAGTCCATAAAGGAGTGAATATCTATCTGCCTTGCGAGTAAGATGTGTGCAACTCGATATTTCCTCAGCAAGCCGTAGAATTGCCAGGCAAGGAGTGTAGGGTGTAGGGTAGGAAAGGCAGGAATGGGTGTGCATGTGTAATCGATGGGTTACTGTGCCCCGAGATTAGCCTGACGCCCATTGCAGACACGGGATATGTACTCCCGTAAGATATAAGACCGAGATGAGTACTGTGAATAGGATGTAGGTAGGCATGCAAGTATGTGATATACATGTTTGCAGGTACGAATATATCAACAGGCACAAACTTATATTTACTATGGGAATTATCATTGGACGGTATTGACTTTGCGCAGAATTTGTGATGTGCTTTAGGACCCTGTGTATGTGATGTGAATTTTGGTACATCTAAAGTATTGTATATAGCTAAATGAAGGCTGTCGACCGGAAGCCTTCTAGAAGATGGCCACGATGACTCCATTTGGGACTGTGCTACTGTCATCGATGCAAGCATACGGCGCAAAGATATAAATGGAAGTCCATGTAGGTTGGAGGTACATCGTTCTTAGTCTAGTTTAAAATCCAGTTTTCTTTTCTTTCCTTTTTGCGCCTTATTAGTGCTTTTTATGCTGGCATGTCGCCAAGAGATTCTTTCCCTGCTAGATTGCCATGGTCCCCCATACAATTTGCTTCTTGCGGCTGCTGACTTGCATACATCCCAAAAAGCAAATAGAGAAACTTTTCCGCGAAGAACGTTAAAGGAAAGGTTAGCAAGTGGTCCGATAGAGAGGGGAATAAAAAAGAAACATGAACTACTAGAGGTCTTCGTTAAGAAATGTTTCATTATTGAATGTGTTGTTACGGGCGAGCGCGAAGTCAATCCAAGATGCTGCACTGATAAGGAAAGGTGGGGTATATTGGTGCATGGAATAGATATGCAGGTGCAAAGGTCTTTTCCATTTTTCATTTAAAGAGCTATAAGCAAGCTACTGCAACATCGTGGAGGTCTTTCGCAAGCTAAATCATTCTTGCACAACCTCACTCCTCAGTTCTCACTCTTCATTGAGCTGATCTTTCTTGAAACAGAATGTTGCAGCCTCAGAAAGCCCCCATGAATACTACCAGTAATATAGACATGGTTGTCAACAAGTAGGTATGTATGTTGACTTGTTGAGACACTATATCCGATCTAATAGTGTTTGATATCGTGACGATGGTTAATTGGTACAAAGAATGACCCGAGTATGTAGAAGCTTTAATCATCGCTAACAAATCCTATGACGGCTGTTAGAACTTAGAATTCTCCTCGAATAGATTATTGAAGATCGTTCCTATGATTGCCGAGGATGGACAGGAACCATTCGTGTTAACACGGGTAGTTCGAAGATATCAGATAACTTCTGTTTGGATTCGTCCCTAACTTGGAAGTATGTTTGAAAAGGAGTCGAGTGTATTTCCTTCTTGAGTAACAAGTAAGACACCAGTAACCGGATTCAGCACTCTTGTTTGAAAGACTCTAACGGAGCAGTCCAGATCACGTAAGAATTCCGCAAGATTTATTTCCGACGATCTTCAAGGTGTATGGATGGGGATGGATTACTGGGATATCAAAGTGACTGGCGATAGTCTGTCTTCATCCAACAAGTAGCTACAGTAGAATCTATGGATACTGGTTAGATCATTAAACTCAGTGGAGTATCAATACAGAGTACTTTATTTCCAAATTAATCGGGATATCTGATATCCTCGTCTGTTGTCACCTCAAGTTGATACAAAAGCCTCAACGGGTATCTGTATGGTTTTGTGGTTTGACCAGACTGTCGAATGAATGTTTTCGCTTATGTGTAACCAGTTGTCGAGAATCAAATCTGATCAATCGATATTTGTTGTACTCTCTCTTACCAAAGACGTTACTTTATTAGATTACTTAAAAAAGAGTGTGCCATGGGGTTTGTTACCTTGTAGAGAGGCGTCTGCGTACTTAGTACGTTATCCGCTCTGTATTGCCTAAAACAGTGCTAAGCCTTCCCCAGAATCCTTTAATCAATTATCAGCTTCAGCTCTGACGACTGGGGGCCTTTTGACGCACATAGAGTAATCGTATAGTCATACATCAACTGTATGTATGCATGTGTGTGTGTGTGTGTGTGTATGTGTATGTATGTATGTATGTATATCTAGGTATCTTTAGATTCTTTACACATATTCAAGGTAGCTTCGAAAGCATTCCGGATCCGGACATCGGATCGTCGTTTGTTAAAAGTAGATAAGGGGAGTAGTAGAAAATTGTATTACGAATATACTGGAGTAACAACAACGACTGCAATACCGACGGCACTGTAGCTCTCTGATTACTATTACCATTTTACAGTACAATTTTTATATCACTCCACCCATTTACTCCAGCTACTCCACCAAGTCTCTCCTCATTGCCAAATATAAGTTACAACCCGATACTTCGGTAATTGTCATTTCCTTCTTTCTAATAACAAATCATCCCATCATATATGGACCATATATCCAGGAATCCACGCCTCAAATGAAAAAGCATGCACCCCTGAATGTTTGACATTCACACACCAGTGATCATACTCAGCAACACTCAGGGTCTAGTTTATACTTCGTAGTACCTTTAAGTACAGGGGTAAATTACGGATCCTAGACTTGTCTAGTTCCTCCTGCCCGCTGGTTCCTCGCTGGAAGAAGAAAAAAAGTGCAACTGGTTTAGTGAACTTAATTCTTATTTTGAATTTGAATTTGAATTTGAATTTGATTTCGATTTCGATTTCGATTTCGATTTCGATTTTGAACTTGAATTTGAATTTGAATCCTCTTGCTCTAGAATTCTCTTCCTGGAGTCTCTTAGAATCATCCACACATATTTCATTCTCTCTTGGGGATGAAGGGTTTCTCCTTGATTATCATTAACAAAAACAAAAACAAAAACAAAAACACTTCATCAACTACATTTTAATCTCTTATAACTAATATAACCATCATTATCCATTGTCATTGACCTTAACATTCCAGAGCTTTTTGCACCCCAAAATATCTCATTGGCAGTTTCCTTTCTCGGAACATTCGAATCCCTCTCTCTCTTTGGATCTTGCTTCATCACTCAGGACTCAGGTACGCTCAAAAAAAAACTATGTTCCATTTCATCACCACCACTCTTCCCGTTTTGTGGGTATCCAATTTGGGACATTGCGTCTAGATACCTATGCTTGATTTTTCTTTCCCAGTTTGTTTACTTCAGTTCAAATGTTCTACTCCTTCCTCTTGGATAATTCCCCCGTGTTACAATCTCCAGCTTTCAATCTGTATGTGATTCGAGGTGTATGAATTGCCTCACCTCCGAGTCAGTTGTTGTGCATTGACTGCCTGCACGATCCCCTTCTGAATCAACTGCCACAGTCTTACAGTACATATCCACATATTCACATATCTATATTATCATATGTTTTCGCCTTGTTAACATATCTTTGCTTATACTGATTTACGTCGACAAGCTCTCGATACAGGGGGCTTGCTTAGATTTAACCACACTGTCTCAATGTCCCACTCGACTTGATCAATTTACTACAGTCATTCGACTCGCCCTATCCTGACCACTTTCCCAATCACTAATACTTTTGCTGGTCATAAATAAACAACTTGGAGGATCAATTGGGGGAGGATCAAGGATACCAACCGAGTCTAATCGAATATTAATTATGTCTACTTCACAATTGGCACAACAATCTGCACGAATGGAGAGTCCAAGTCCGCGACTTGCTAGATCACATAGCCTTTCGAGCGATAAGCATTCAACAGCTAGCACTTACGCAGGGCTACTCTCTCCACCTCTCTCAATTTCACCAGAACCAGTCTTCATTGCGCATTCAGCAGCTTCACAAATCGTTACAAACGATCATGATAGCAGAGCGGATGCTTGGCTCGATCAACATGGCATTGAGCCTTCTGGAGAAACGGCTTTGGTATCACCCGCTGCTCTGAAACTTGTCAACACATTTCTTGATCAACTTGTGTTCAATTTTCTCTCGGTTTCGAAATCAACTTCATTGGTATCATTACGCCCGGCTGTTGCCGAGGTCTTAAAGTCAAGGCTGGCAAGTGATGCGGTCAGCGGAGCGGATGCCGAGCTTCGAGAATATTTGGGTGGAAGTGAAGATGATGAATTGTTGTCATCGGAGAGGGAAGGTCAATCCAGCCGAGATTGGGATCTTGAACTGGTGTGGAAGCGCACGAGATTGAGATGTATGGTTTATTCATCATTGGGAGATATGGAAGAAGAGGATGAGGATCGATACACGGCTCAAGAGCATCTCAATGGATCTTCGGAATTTGGGGGCCGCGAAAATGAATCTGGAATCGTTTCTCCAGCTGTTGCTATCTTCTTGACGTCCATCTTGGAATTCATGGGCGAACAAATCCTAATTGTGGGAGGACAAGCAGCGTATTCCCGGCTTCGCATGAAGTATGAGAAAGATGAGCGAGATGGCGTAATCAGACAAACTGATATTGCAGAACGTGTAGTTGTAGAGGAGGCCGATATGGAGCGGGTCGCATCAGATCGAAAATTGGGAAAACTTTGGAGAGGTTGGAAAAAGTGCATCCGCTCGCCCACAAATCCAGTGTCAATGGGTCACCTCTCCTCGACAGAAACTGTAGACAAGCCATCACAACCTGTACCGGCACTAGCCCAACTGGCTAGCATACCTCTCAGCGATGATAAGCAACCACAAGAGAAACCATTGAACGCACTGACCGAGTACGAACAAGCTGCTGCTATTCCTCTACCAATGTCCGTGGATGATGTTAGGGAAATCGAAGTACCAGGACTAGCCCCACAAAGCGACGATGAAGATGATGATGCGACATCAGAGACGGAAGAGCTGCCATTATCTCGACGACCGAAAAGTATGGTTGTTTTCACGAATGCATCGCACAATCTCCCCACACCCAATTCTTCCCAACCACCAACTCCCATTTTCGCCGTCTCTCCTTTGAAATCGAGGAAACGTGCAAATTCATTGCCACCTCCAAATCCATCTACTGTCACGTCACTTTTCTCCCGAGGTTCCAAAGAAGAAAATTCGGACCAGGAGGATTGTGTCAGCCCGACGCAAAGTGGAGCCCCGGTCTTAAATGGCACGATCACACCTGCAGAATCAGAGAAGGATACAGGGGAAGAAATTGAGGAAGATTCAAATAAAACAAAGAGCGCTGTAACGGAATCGAAGCACAAGCCCACAGATGGCCCTATGAATTTGGATGACACCAGTAAGGATATAGATTCTGACTATGAATTTGTAGAGGAGGAACCGCAAATCATGACTTCGTCACGTATATCTTTCGGTGGTCGTATTTCTCCCGATGACAAAGATTCTTCTTCACGCTCTAGTCTCCGATCACCAAGCATTCATTCCTTGCGCCTGATCGATGTCAATACAGCGAAGAGTCCTACAACAAGATCACGCAAAAGCTCGTTTGACGCAACTGATTTCATTGCAGGCCGAGGGATCCCGATGTCTCGACCTAATAGTATCCATTCACCGATCGTCTCGGAACTTTCATCTCGAGGTACAAGCCCACACCTTAGAAGCTCGAATAGTTCTCCGCTAGGTCGAACTGGCTCCAATTTGAGCTCACTGCCTCTCAACACAGCTACTGATTCTATATCAGAGGTAGATGAAAGGGAGGTGGCTGGTGAAGAGTCTCCTTTGACAGCGGTACCATCAGAGCTAGCGGCTGCGATGCAAGGTGTTGACGTAGATCCCAGTCCTACGTCTCAAAACTACCCTTCCTTTAAGCCAGCCGCTTCTCGGCCGGCACCATTCGTGCTCGCTGCTCCTCCTACCCCGCAGAATTATCGAGAAAGCATAAAAGGCTCGACCAGACAACAATCTAGCCAGAGCAAGTCATCAAGTGGGTTCTCAAACTCAAAGTTTCCAGCAAGTGAGCAAGATGGTCAAATGACATATCAGGGTGCAAAAAATTCATTTGAACCACCTCCAAGGTCCGTCTCTCGTCCAATGGCCAATCCTGCAAACGATAATTCGACGATTTTGCCTATTGTAAAAGAAGGCAACTCTCCAGAAAGTTTCAAACACGTCCCTTGTTCATCCTCGGTGCGCCGTACGTCACCAACAAGCTCTAGAGGCGAGGAAGTATCGCGCAAGGCTATATCAGAAACGCATCAAAAAGCACATCGCCCATCCTATACATCTACCTCTAGCTCATCTTCTGTTCATCGTGTCAAACAAAGAAGAGTATCGGAAGAAAGCGGTGTTTCTGCGATGAGCAGTGTAGGTGATTCCAAATCATTTGAAGAATTGATTCGAGGAGGCGAGACTATTCAATACACATTGACACCACAGAATATGCGGGCTATTGAAAGTCCGGATTCTCCATTGAGTTTAAATGCCATCCCTGTCCCTCGACCTGCTACAAGCCGTACGCATTCAACATCAGTGAGCAAGCATACTGGGTTGCACTCGCATCCTCCAAGTGATGTTTCAAAAAATACTACTTCTTTGAAAGGCACTAGTCGCCCTTCGACAAGCAGTAGTCGTATTTGTGCCAATTTCCAACCGAGAGATGCAAGAATAGAACGAGATTCACTGGGTGATTTCTCCGATTTTATTCGATCCACAGGTCCTGCCGTTCCTTTCAAAAAGGAAGAGATTCACTCACGCTCAAATTCAAGTGCCGCTAGTGAGATTTCCCGACCAATAACCAGCAGTACTTTCCACAAAGGAACCAATGGAACGCCGAGAAACGTCAGCAGCTCAATTCCCCGTGTGGGTCCCGTTGCTACTCTTCCGACACGCTCAGCATCATCAGCGGGTAGATCTGGAAGACCAAATAAACTACAGGCTCGCGATGCCACTGTAGGCAAAGATTCTATCACAGATCTTATCGACTTTGTAAGAGCTGGTCCGGATGAGGTCGGTAGTCATCGTATACCACGAACTGTCGCCCCATTCAGATCTACCATGGATTCCGACCAAATGTCTAGTTTTGCCGGTGGTAAAGCTATTGATGCATCTCTACCTAATTCTAGATATAGTCAAGCCTCTACTTACACATCCACAAACCATTCTGTATCTTCGCAAACCGGACTCCTGAATGGTGCCAGCAGGGCCAACAAGCCAATGCCCACACAAAGTGGTATGAATTTTGATGATGAAGAAGATATGATGCCGAAACGAAAGACACGAAGAGTTAGGGATCCATACGCCATCGATATCAGCGACGAGGAAGATGATGACGAATTTGAGCCTTCTTCCAGACCGGCACCCATCAAAGAAGAGTCTTTGGCCGACTTTCTCCGCAATGTACCTCCACCGCCTTCACCCAAGATGACGTCTGTTTTCGCTGAACCTCCTAAGCCACCTAAGAAGAAGGCCAGCTTTTCTTCACGTTTCACTCGAAGTGGCTCAACTCCTCAAGTTCAGCCACCCAAAACATCACATTCTGCAAACTCCCGCACCGCACCCACAAAACACACGCCTCTTGCGCCAATTAATCCTCAATTCAACGCTCCCCCCGCTGTTGGCAGTAGCCAGGGAAATTATTCTCGGCAACCCGAACTTCCACGAGCAACCTCGGGCTCAAATATTGTCCGCAAGCCTTATGAAAGTCGCGAACCTGCTCCAGTTAAGTTCAGATCTCAAACCAGCGATCTCGCAGACTTTTTACGAAACTCGGAACCACCTCCATCGATAGAACCTAAACCTTTCGTTCACGCAAAGGAGGAGAGTTCATTCGCAAGTCGATTCTTCGGTCGGCGGAAGAAGAGCACTGCTGGGTTTTAATACTTTGGATATTTATTGTACGACATAACGCTCATCATCACTTTACATCACAGCGAACAACATATACGATATTGCTCACTTCGGGAGGTTGTTACGTATTCAGTTTGTGAAATAAAACACCTAAAATTCTTGCTCGAGTCTCATCCGAGGCTTTTTACATATTGAAACGAACTTATCTATTCAATGTCAATACATATTTGGGGGACTTGGTTTGCGCTTGCTTCATTTTTGATTTTAGATACCATACTGAGCATGACTATTGCTCTAGTTCCAGTTTGGAAGGGGAAGAAGGATGGAGGCTTTTTAAATTTGATCGACCTTCTGAATACATATTTGGGCAAAATGATTTTACTACTTTCACTGGGATGTATTTTACTTGATAGGGATTGGATGAGTTCGAGGTGGTTTGGAGATTATTTTTTCAGGACTAGATGGGCATATGGAGTGATGGATGGATGATACGGAGTTGAAAACTTTAGCTGATAGGAGAAGTTTGGCCTTTAAATGTTGGCCACACTGTATTTTGTAAATAGACCTTGAATGGAATGAAACAATGTGGGAAGTAAATTCAACTTGATTTGTACTTGGATTACTATGTGATATTCCAAATTTGTAAGAGATTGTGAGAATGAGAACCTGGACATACAAAATGTACAAGCCCCTATTATATTATAAAAATGACAGCGGTATGCTTCGCTGGAAGATCCTATATTATTTCACTTAAGATTATCCAACATCTCACCAGTGACTGAGACCGGATTCATCTCATGCATCTTGTGAATCCTATCCGTCCCACCCATCACTCTACTCCCCAACCCATACACTCCGATCCCAGCCCACCGTCCCCCTCATCCTATTCCAACCCGCTCCCGCCACCGCCTCCGCTTCGATACTATCCACCACCGTCTTCGAGCTCAGCCGATGCGAGGTTTCGGGAAACGAAATATATCCTTCTTCATCCAAAACACAAAGGGTAGATTTAATCCATGTTCTACATGAAATTTCTGATTCCGAGGACACCATTTCTTCTTTCTCCTCTTGCGAGTGCTTTTCATCTTCCTCTTTCTGGCCATCTTCCGTCCCCGGGTGCGAATCTTGTGATTGGGAAATATTGGATTCCATGCTTTTCAGCTGTGCTTGGAGACCTAATATCCCTAGACGTTCTGAAAGCGCGGGGTGTAGAATTGTATCTATGGAGCATATTTTGAGGATGAAGAGGAGGGAGGGGATGAATTTCAGGAGGTGCGCTAGGGGGAATTTGGGGGATTGGTAGAGCCAGGGGCCGGTCATGTTGCTTATGTGGACTGGGGTTTGTGTGAGTTGGGGAGGAGGAGAGGAGAGTGGGGAAAGAAGATTTAAGATATACGTACAGATGGTACCGGTCACGGGGGTGAGAAAAGGGGTACGCGTAGCGGGGAGGAGCAGAGGTGAGGAGGTAGCCCCAGTGGACTAGAGTGTGGTGTTTATGTGTAAGTATTTTTGTATATCAATTGATAAAATTGCCAAGTTTCGAATTTTTGTGATAAATAAAGTGAGTGCATCAATTCCATATATATAACAAATAAACGGGGAATTATAGTCAAAGTTTCCTAAACAACGTTCGTTTATCAAAACGATTTGAATGACAAAAAGATACGAAAACACAGGTAATGAATAGAACTTACAAAGCGATTCATGGCCTATATCCGCAAGGAGAATATACAAAGTCGAGGGAGCGAATGTGAAGTTTGCGGGAAGAGATGGAGGACTGGTAGTGGTAGTAGTGGTGGTGGTAGTGGTGGTAGTGGTTATGATGGGTGTGGACATATTTGATAAGGATCCTATTCGTGAGGATTTGATAGTAGTGATTGACAATCTAGCGCAACTTTCAGTTGGAAGGTCGGACAGGTCTTGAACAATAGAGCGTGGAAGATTAGGGAGGCGGGAATTTGGTACTCGGTATTAGAGGGGCTCGTTTCGTGGTGGAGAAAGGTCAAAGAATAGAATTTCCATGCATATGAAAGAAGCAATGGAATTTCAAACAGTTGAATGGGAAAGTTGAGAATTATGTAATTAGAATTAGTAGTAGACAATACAAGCGTAAAATATGGGGTTAAAATGCAACGTGTTGCAAAATGATGAGAATGATTTCAATGTTGTAGTGTTTCTAGAAACTCAGTTGATGCGACCCGAGAAGGTAGGCACTGGCACAGGCCACATGCGAGAGCTGTTGAAACGATGCGAGCTCACCGGGAGCAAACGCGCATATCTGATACTGGATTCGCCACGAAGAGATGATAATTTCAAATTCCATTAATGAAACTAGAATTAAAAAGAGAAACGAAAAAGTGCTACAAGGTAATGTAATTCACAGTGTTATTATATGCAAAAATATATGCAATGGCCTAAGAACAATAGGATACACGATTTGTGACTCTTAACTTGAATATTGAATGGGGCATCCATGCTCTACATTCCCCTATCCCTCAACCTCCTGTATTTCCCCGCATCCTTAACACTCGCCTTGATCTTACCCAACGCAACCTCCCAATCCGCCCCTCCAATCTTCAACTCATCTTCCATGGTCGCCTGTCCCTGTGCTACCATGCTCATCTCCCTCTTCAACGCTGCCACCGCAGCAGCTTGATGTAAGTTACCCAAATCCGCTCCACTGTAGCCATTGCACCTCTCATCTCTCGCTACTGGGCCTAGTGCCTCAATTTCTTGTGCGCTGGCAAGTGGCAATGCTTTTCTATAGAGAGCCTTAAGGATTTCCACACGTTCATCAGGAGTTGGAAGATCGACGAAAACTGATGTTCCAAGACGACCTGGACGGAGCATAGCGGGATCAATCATGTCAGGTCGATTGGTGGCGCCTACAACGTAAATGCCAGCTCTATTGCTTAGACCATCAAGCTCAGTGAGGAGGGTATTGACGACTTTACTACTAGCTTCTGACAAAGAGTCTTCACGTTTGGGAACCAATGCATCCAACTCATCAAAGAAGAGAATACATGGTACGGATGATCTAGCGCGCTCAAAAACTTGTCTAACAGCCCTCTCAGATTCTCCAACATATTTATTGAGAAGTTCAGGACCTTTGATGGAAATAAAATTGGCCTTAGATTCGTTGGCGACAGCCTTAGCAAGAAGGGTTTTACCACATCCAGGTGGTCCCCAAAGTAATACTCCTGTTGGAGCTGTGATGCCAACTCGAGCAAAAGATTCTGGTCGTTTGATTGGTTCGACAATGGCCATTTCGAGTTGCTCTCGTACCTCGTGCAAAGCACCGACATGAGCCCAAGTTGTATCTGGAATTGTTGCAAATCCCTCTCGTTTAGCCGATGGTTGAACTTTGGGTATAGCTGCAAGAAAATCGGTATATTTGATAGAAAAATCACCGTCAGGAGCTGAGCCTCCAGCATTTGCGACGAGAGACCTCAGAACAAGAAGAGCTTCGGAGGTGCTATCCTTCAGTATCGGAGTGTCAAGCTCCATGGATGTAGCACTTCGTAATGGAGTATCAAGCTCCATGGTAGAGGCAGTTCGTTGTTTCAAAGCTTCCATCATGCGCTTCATCGCTTCTGTACCTGCAACAGACACAACATCATTCAAATCAGCACCCACAAATCCAGGAGTCATCTTTGCCAAAGCATGAAAGTTAAAGTCATCAGTCAACACGAGCTTCTGGGTAAGAGCACGAAGGATCTTCTCTCGAGCAGCTTCGTTTGGAACCCCCAAATTAATTTCCTTGTTGAAACGACCCGCTCTTCGAAGAGCCGGGTCAAGACTGTCGGGTCGATTCGTGGCAGCAATTATAATGACAGGTTTACCGCCAGTTTTCTCCAATGCCATGTCATCCATGGATGTGAGCATTTGAGCAACGATTCGTTTTTCCATCTCTCTCTGAGCACTCTCACGTTTCCCCATGATGACATCAATCTCATCGATGAAAACAAGACATGGTGCCATACGTTTTGCCTCGTCGAAAACATCCCTAATTTTCTTTTCTGATTCTCCAGACATACCAGCCACTAAAGATGGTGCAGATATTGGTATGAATGATACTCCTATTTCTGCAGCAAAGGCGTTTGCGATCATCGTTTTACCACAACCGGGTGGCCCATGGAGTAGAACTCCTCGGGGTGGTTGAATTCCCGTCCTTATGTATGTTTCCGGATATAGCATTGGCATCGCCACAAGCTCGTTCAATTCCTCAATAACATTATCCACTCCTCCAAGATTCTCCAACGAGATGTCCGTCGGCGGTGCCCTATCCGCATCTTTTTTAACTTCTCGTTCTGCTTTCCGACGTTTCGATTTTGGTTCCCCGTTTGCTTGTCGATCTGATTTCATCGGTGATTCAACTTCCCCATTGCCGAGAGGGTTGGTCTGAAGTTGAGCCATAGGTGTAGTAGCCCCACTCGCAGAAGGCGTACCGTTCAGAGAGTTCATTGTAGGTAATGTTACTGGTTTTCCCCAACCTTTGGTGATACTTTTATTCATTATGTTATGTTCCTGAAAGACAAGTCAGTATATCACTTCAACAGCTTGCGACTTATATACTTTTAGCGGGGGTGCCGCCTCCTCCAATCCTTCAAAATCCCCATCTACGGAATCACTATCATCTTGTTCTTCCTTCAACACCAACAGCACTCTATCAATTGAATCTTCCAGCAATTTTTTTGATCTTCTTTTTAGACTTGAATTCGAATTTTTGATACTATCATAGATAATAGAGATTGTGAGACGCTTTGGTCCTTTCTGGCTCTGTGCCTGTTCATCTGCCAATTTCCTTACAATTTGATATATCTGCATAAACTTTTAGTAAACAAGCTGGAATTCGAGTTCATGTTTGCGCCGTGAGCAATCCATACCTCCTTGTCTAGTCCTTGACTCAAACTTGGCCTTCCGCCTCTAGAAATCATAGTGAACCTTCCAAATAACCTCGAGTAAAGTGCACCCAAAGTTATTCGAATTCCCAAGTAGCATGAATGTTTGAAAATTTAAAAAAATGTTGGCCTCTCCCAAAAATGGTAAGTCCCGCGCAGAATAATTCTTATCGCTTATCAGCGCCGCCATGACGCCGTTTCCAAGCATTCAAGTCCTGGAGCAGGACACCACGGAATGCATCCCTCTAACAGTGAGCAAGTATTTTCAACAAATCAACGATGGGGAATACACCCAGTACTCATAAGATTTCCGCTCAGGATAAGTAAGGAGCTTCTCAGTTATTCTTCAAGTCTGCATTCACTGACTCATTGACTCCAGAGCTATCCTGGACATGAAGAACCAGCGGGACAAGCTTCACCAATATCAACGACGTATAACCGTACTCACCGACCGCGAAACCGCTATCGCAAAAGAAATGTTGGCGAAAGGAGATAAAAAACGAGCTCTCCTAGCACTGCGACGGAAAAAATATCAAGAATCTTTGCTGGCAAAGACGGATGCGCAACTCGAGCAACTGGAGAAACTGACTAGTAGTGTGGAGTTTGCGCTGGTACAAAAGGATGTTGTATATGGTCTACAACAAGGTACAAATGTGCTGAACCAGATACATAAGGAAATGGGAGGGTTGGATCACGTGGAAAAGTTGATGGGAGAGACGGCGGATGCAATTGCTTATCAACAGGCAAGCGCTATTTCGTGTTATGAGTGGCTATTTTACTGACTTAAATTCTAGGAGGTGAGCGATATGTTGGGAGGGATGATGTCAAACCAGGATGAAGATGAGGTAGAGGATGAATTGGCTGCTTTGGAAGCAGAAGTTACAGGTGTTCCGCTACCTGAGGTTCCTACAGCGGGATTACCATTGAAAGATTCCTTGCCTGATGTGCCGAGATCAGAACTTTCGAGTAAAGACAGGGCAAAAGCAAGACAACGTGAGCGAGATGAACAACGGGTTGCAATGTCGGCATAGGAGTTATATTTTATTGTTGGGCATTTAAAGGAGTTATGCGAGCATTGGTTGGATACCCGAATCATACTTTCACACTCTTTGAAATCATCAGATGCATATATGGATTCAGTAATTACTGGGGACTGACTGGGAAGAAAGTCATACAATTGCGGTTGTATATATATATTATAGACTGTACTCATCTCTTAGGACATGAGTACTGATACCGATTAAAACAGGCTTTCCTGAAACAACTCGGCGTTGCCACCAAGTTCAAAAACAGACTTTCCATCTGCCACTCTGTGACGCCGTTTTAATGCAAATAATTTTTGTCCCTTAATGCGATTTCCATGCTCCACGCTCATGCAGGTAAACCCATGCAGCCAGGGGCGCAAAACAATGGCACCATGTACACCTTCCATCCAGATACAAAACCTATCATTCACCGATGAATAAATGAATCATGCGCCAGTTACTCCCAATGCAAGATACATGTGAATCCTAATTACGGAAACAAGCTGCAGGAGCCTCAAACAGGAGCCTCAAAAGCTCGACTGTCCCTCCTTCAAGGCACCTCATCTCTCGAAAATTACTCCAAAACTACTCCAACACAATAACTTGACGCCCAGGATGCATAACCCGAGGATATGTCTGGTAATGAGGGTCTGGCGGCACCGAAACACGCATGGTATTCGGCATATGTCGCTCAATAGTATACGGATCACGTCTCTCGTAGTATACTGGTGGACCAGATCTATCACCAGATCTTCTAAGGTAAAGAAAGTTAGCAATTCCTATGTCACTATTGGTTACTCGAGCCCACTCACTCTACCCTATCTAAATATCGTACTGGAGATCTTGATTGAACAGGACGCATGACTGTGAATGACCTAGCTGCTTGATCTGGCGACTCGCCTTGACGATGAACGTTCGGAGCAAATCTCTGATAAGAAACAGGACCATCTTGTGGCCGAGAAAGGGGAGATTCAAGTCCAGATTGAGAGAAACGTTGAATGAAAGCTTGGTCTGCAGGACCATCCACAATTTGAGGATGAGAGATTCTTCTGGGATCATGCATATCAGGTGACGCTGACGCTGGTCTTTGAAGACAATACCTCTGACTAGGTTCAACTTGTTCTCGTCGTACAAATTGATCACGCTTAGAGACTCTTATACTATCATTAGCCACTCGCTGAGGATTGTAAGTCTCATCAGAATTGGTCAAATAAGGACGTGGCGCAGTCATCTCTCGTCTCGAGTAAGATACAGGTTGCTGGTAAGAGAGCCTCTCATCTTCTCGCCTGGATAGACTTGAATGCATTTCATATGGTCTGGAATCAGGCGCATCATAAATAGGCACTCGTTCTGAAAGTATAGGTCGTGAAGATGCCAATGGCAAGTTTTGTGACAAACCTTCAGTATATCTGGGTAATGCAACGGAACGCCTGTCGGCGTCCCCGTAAGAGAAATTTGAGGCGGTATGGGCATTCTGCACTCTGGAAGGATAAGGCCTGAATCGCCCATGATCATCTTCAATCACACGACGGCGTTTAGAATATGGGCTACCATCATTATCATCATCATCAATGAGAATGACTTCTCGGGGCCTAGGTGTCAATCTACTCCCTTCAACCACGTGTCTTGGATACGATTCTTGATGGTGGCCCAACTCGCGAACAACAGTACCTCGATCCAAACGAGGTGAAACATTTATACTATCATTTTGGGTTTCAATGGATAAAGCAAGCAAGTCTTGGAATCCAGACCTAGTTGGGGAAGCTCTGACAACTCCTTGGGATCTTGGCTCTCTGTTCACTTGTGGAGCAGTATCAAACTGTGGAGGTTGAAAAGTTGGGCGGTCATGCAGGGGTCTAACTGTTACCTCATTCCTGCGAAGCAACGTCCTTGAAGGTGCCCGCTCTTGTTGGTAGTAATGGCGAATCTGTAAATATTAGTCATGAAGCTTTCTTCTAACTCTCTCCTCCAAACTGGACCTACTTGTTGTTCAGGCGGAACACTATGCCGAGGTTCTGTGTCACGGTAGATATACTCCAACTCCGTATGAGGACGTGATGCAGCGATAGATACTTGTCGTCGAGGCATCTCTTGGTAATGTGGTGCATCATTAGGTTGGGTGGGTCTCATACTTGCCTCATATCCTTGTATACTTCGCCCGTTAGATTCAAGAGCGTTATTTTGACCTCGATTGACAGCCTCATCCCATGCAGCTTGGTATCGCTTGAAGCGAGGCTGGGGTCTTCTTAGTCCTTCAGTCTGCCTTGCTCTAGATCGTGTATGGGAAGAAATAGAGTCTGAGGGGCCAGCAACATTCGCGTAGGCATTTTGCTCGGCCCCCAAAGGTTGCCGTCTCTGTGGACCATCTTGAAGGGCCAGAGCAGCAGAACCGATGGATGTCTCTCCCTCTTCTGAGGATTCATCTGAATCATCGTCTTCATCAGAGTCGTCATCTTCATCGTCGGAATCAGTAATAATGACAACTTCTCGTAAGATCTCATCCATTTGATCACGCCCAGTTTCCTCGTCTCCTCGCCATTTGACAAGGACATCTAAGCACACAGGCTCAACTACCTTTCGTGCATTTATCCAACTTGTTTCCTTGAGTAGTTTGTCATATCTAGTGTGTGTATGACGAATGTGAGCAAGAACAGCGAGCTGAACTCGACGCGCCAAGGGAAGGTCGGCTTGTAGGCCGACCGTAGGTTCTCCATGAAATTTGATACCTTTTTGAAAAGCATGCTCAATAATCCTCTGTCGATCAGTGTTAGGGATTCTTGGAAAAAGATCGCGTATTGCAGCGTCCGCTTGTTTGTTTATCTCGTCTTGGGATTCTGGTATTGGCTCAATCAATCCATGGGTTTTGTTCGAAATAACGGTGTCGCCGACAACTTTGCGTGCTTCGTCCACGATGACTTCTCGAAAGTGATATCCGGTTCGAAATACATGCTCGGAAATTTTCGAGTTGTCTTCTTTCGAGCGCTGTAGAAGATAAGGAGTCAGTAGGTGTAGCCTTGCGTTCAACACAAATAGGCCTGTCGGTCAATCTTACCGAAACAATAAAAATCATAGCATTCTGTTCTCGCGATAATTCTTTGCAAGCATTCGTCAAAGTCGGATCTCCAATAGGGACATAGGCGAATCCTGGTGGAGGATTGGGATCATTTGTGACCTGATCGTAAGTCAATATGGTAAAAACACATTGCAAAACTAAATACCTGAAACTCCAACTTCTTCTTCTTTTCTGTATTCTCCGCAAATTCGAAATACGATTGATACTTAGAACTATGCTTGGGAAGATCTAACTTGGCAATCAAATGATCTGGGGCAGGCTCTGCCCAATCTTGTGCAGTATATGATTTCTTCTCTTTCTTCCGACGTTCCAGTTTTTTAGCACGGCGGTCTTCCTTACCAGCTCGAGCCGATAGACTCTTTTGACCCTTTTTGGCCTTTGAAGCATCTCGGGCAGCTTCCGCTTTCGGATTTTTGAGGACTCCTTTTGCCAGGAGGGCTTTTCTTCTTTTACCCACCATATCGAGTACTATCCTCGACTTACCATAAGAATCTTATGACCTATTGAAAGAAAGAGATTAGTGCGCAGAAGCGCTGATAAAAAGGCACGATAACAACTCTCTCAAAGTGAAATCAGCAGCTTATGCTAGGCTGATAAGAAAATAGAGAATCACGATACGTCCTAACAATTACATCCAGTGTTCTGGTGTTAGAAAATGGAAAATGTTGTTTGCGTGTTGTTTCAATGAAAAATGATTGAGATGGAAGAATGAAAGTCTTATGTATCGCAAACTTTGGAGAAAGAGCAAACGGTTCTCGGGGTGGGCAGCGTACAGGTAGGTAATCGTAATCTTAGCGCGCGTGTGAAGCGAATGGCAGGTCCCGCAGAATCTTGCCGCGGGGCAATTGAGGTTGATTTGACACGACAATTACATCGATTATTTACTTCTGCCGTATATATGGACCACGCCGAGACCGTATATTTGTATGTATCTATATTTGGATATATTGATGAAATTGTCTTGATATATCATGACAGAGTATTTACATGAAAAGTTAATAGTCCAACACGACATTTCAGTCAACATTCGGCGGTAATGAATGTTCTTCTCCTTGAATACTTATTACTAAAAGTGAAGACTGGCTATATTAGAGTTACTTCAAATCACGTCGTAATATAAAAACTCGCTGAAGCTCTTGCTCAACATGGAAGAAACTACAAGAGTTCGTATGTAACTTGTATGGGTAAGGTCGCAGATATGCTGACCAAAGCATACTTATGGGAAGTGCCCAAAACAGTACTCGTGTATTCTAAATTCAGCTTCTTCACGAGTGTGTATTCGAGGCTTGCTATCCACTATCTTTCAGAACATTTTTAGATCCAGGCAGCAATGGGTGTGCGGATTTACGGGGCGATGTTCCATTTGTGTAAAATATCGTTTATGTTTTGGAAGAGAAAACTGTTCTGGTACAATACAAGTAGGGCAACAGTCATCTGCTCTTGTTACTGCATCAGGCAGCAGCGAACTAAAGTCAGTGGCTGCAACTGGAGCATCAACCGCTCCGAAAGGCAAAGTTATGTGCTTGTGATAAGCCTTATTCAAACAACATTTGGCGAGGCTCAACGGCTCAAAAGGAAGGACTCTGTAGCTAACAATAAGCCTGTGGTGGGGTCTCTCTTCAGATCAAATTGCGTAAATTTACATTCGGCGACAGAAACCTTTATTATTACTTTCGTTTCAATATCTTTCTCTGCCATAATCTCTCATTCCAAACTTTGCTTCATGGAACTCGTGCTCAGTAATAAGCCCTTCCTATAAGATCTCAAGATCACCATTTCACTCGCGGAGTTCCTCCATTATATTTGAAAGATCCATATCAACATGAACGCAATCCCATGATGTTGCTCACCAGGGTACAATAGGAACAGGACAAGAAATGCTTATGTAGAGATATGTTAGTCACTAACTTTCCAGTAGCTTGAGAAGTATCCTAGAGGAATTGGAAGAAAGCTTCAATCATAAGGTTTATTGTTTCATCGGCACTTTCTGTCGTTGATTCAGGTGAGCGAGACAGATAAGGCTCGGGGGGGAGGGGGCAGGTCTAGATAGGGTCGCTTTGTTTCGCCATCGAATGCTACGCGTTCCATCATAGGTTTTCGATGCAAGCAAAGGGGCAGATGCAACTACTTTCAACTGAGAAACTGAAGCATAATTTGTTGACCCAATATTCTCAAAGCTGTCAACAAATGTGTTTCATGACCAATCAGCCGCGAACATAAACCTACTTTTGCTGTAGAATATGAAGGCAACTTCGTAGGATAGGGCACTGTCGTATAGGAGAATACTTGATAGAAGACTTCGTATATTGGAAGTTTCTTTTTGAGACTCAGTCACAATGTCTGTTGTAGATAGAGTCACTTGCTAGAAACCATGCGAGACGGCAAAATCCCCTTAAGCGCATACCACGGAGGTACAAATGCGTATTCAGAAATTAACAGGCTCACTACTCCATCTTCTGACCCCTTCCATAATGCCCGTTACTATATACAGCACATGCATCCGACAAGCGAAGGCGAAATAGGGGAAAGAAGGGCGGAGAAGTTGCTGCAGATGATAGATAAGTTAGATAACTCTTTACGCAAAGATCGACCCCCAACCGAAGAAAATAACTGCAACCGTGAGTGATTTGAATGTACATGTCTTTCCATCTAACTACAGTTTCAAGTCAAATTCCTTATATTCATTATTAACTACCAATCTAAGACTCGGCGAATGCATAACCTTCATTCAATCTCCTACTATTGCCATTCATTTATTTAGCAAGCCTTGCTCGTTTCAAGTGCCTTCATATCAAACTTAGAGTTCAGATAATTCTCCTTATTCCATGCAGACTTGACCTTAGCCTATATGCTCCCTGAAAACTCCATTTCCTTAATGCTTGTGCATCGCCAAATTGCCATACAAAAAGAGGATATTTACAAAAGACTGTACCTCCATCTCCAGAGACTCCATCAATCTGGAATTGCATTTACATTTTTCTTGATGACTATACCTTGTTAGTCGTGTAGGTATTGAGTCGATAGAATTCACTTACATTCAAATACCGAGAAAAAAATTGAATTTACAACGCACGATCTGCCCATGGATACACCCAAGCCTCGGTACATTTTCTTGTCGAAGAATCTAATTTTTGGTGCCTTTTGAACGGTCTCGCCTTTGCAGCAGGTCAGGCAATTTCGCTGATAAATGCTTTTAGCGGAGTCGATTGGGTACTATCCATCGTTAGTTGCTTGGTGACACCACACGAATATGTTTCTTTTACGCACAATCAATGCCCAGCTCGCTACACCGCAGAACCCGCCAGCGACAACGACAGCAAAGGGACTCGTTGAGCCTTTCGACCCTGTATATGTAGTCAAGAGTTGCTTACAACTTTCGTAAGTCATAAAGTAAATAGCAGTTCCTAGTGTATCCCGAACTGTATACGACGAGATTAGTCTGTGCCAGCAATCTTGGATTGGAGAATTGTCTCACGAAGGTGAAGGTTAAATCCAGAATAAAGGCCTGACACCCCACGATTCTTGACAATGTTCATAGCGGTTTTAAATGTTCCCTTGTCTTTGTAGCTTGCTGCAGTCGCATTCTGCATAGGAGAATTTCTAACAGGATCAGAAAGGCTCGTTTGCCGTTTAGTAGCCATCAATACTGATACTTGAGCACTAAGCTTCGTCAACTCGAAGGGACCTAAATATTGTTAGAAATGTAAAAAAAATAGTAATCAACTTAGTCGATCCACCCACAAGCTACAAGCGTTATAAACGATCCAGCTGTGGCGCCAGCAGCTCCAAAACAAGCAATAGTTGAAAAGGTAGGATATGTTCCAAATGTATTGATATGCACCAATGGATCGACGTCAAAATTTCTCTTGAACCAAGCTGAGTATGTGTACTTTGAACGCTGATAGACCGAGAAAGATATTGTTCGGACCAGAGTTACTGAAGCTAAAGGTGCCGCAACACCACGAAAGAATCCCCGTAATTTTTCCGTTTGATATGTACGTCGGACACAATCCGTAAAGTTGTTATATTTGTATGTCTGCATTCGCGTTTTTACTGAGTCCAATGGAAACTACAGGTAATCAGCGGTTGCATTGAACACATAGCACGGAGAAACTTACTGCGCAGAAAGTAGAACAGATGCTGCTGACAGACGCAGCAACTTCTGTTCGATATTGTTTCAGCCATTTTTTCTGTGCCTTCGATCTTTCTTGATGAAGAAGTAGTAGTTGTTGTTGGTTGATCATATCATGTTGACCAGGCTTAACAGGCATAATGGAAGGTATGATTCGTGGAGAGCGCTGGAAGACAGTGGTCAATCGACCAGAGTCCTCAACGCGATCGCGATAAGGGCGAATGCCAATGATCGTCCATGAGTCTTCTGTCGATTATAAAATCGAGCGGAAGAATTCACCTGCAAAATGTGGCAGCCGAAAGAAGATGGATAGTCTGGGGAAAGTGAATTATTGCGAGAAGGCGGGGTTGAGAGATATATAATATATGGAGAATCGAGATACGGGTAGTGCGAAAGGAGGATTAAAGCCAACCAGAGGCGTCACAATGATTTGGCTTAGGAATAGACACTCAAGTACTTTCATTCAAGTTACGTAGGCTTGGAAGTTGGTTTGGATTTAACGCAAATCATTTCTTCATTCGAGAAGTCAGTGTCAGTTTATCAACCTCATGTTTTTTGGAACTAATTCGCTAAAAGCGGTATCCACTTTGTGCGTACAATACAAATACATACAATCTACGGAGTATGTAAGTACCGGTAGTACTCTTCATGAGCACGATGAGCTTTTGAACAAAGTCACCTAGTAGCTACTAAGTATTTGAGTACTTACTTCTCATATACTACCTGGGTAGGTAACTAATTCAAAAAAGGAAATCTATCACGATGGTCGTTTGGTTTCGAACAAAGAATCAACCCCCACTCGACTTGACGTATCATTCAATTCAAAGGAAAGGGTAACAAGAATGTAATAATGCATTGCAGCAAGGGCAGTTTAGATTGGGATCATTGGATTTGGATGAGCCCCGCAGTGATACCATTACCTTTCGATAAGGAGAAGGAAACACGAGAAACGAAAACCACCACCGGGGCGTTCATGGGCGTGCAGAGACGTTGACGACAGGGGGACATACACCAGCCACTCTCAAAATGAAGAAGAGTATGGAGAAGGTACTTGTATAGATAGTACTTATTATATTATTAGAGTCATGGTTATTGTTAAACACAGCACTTCGTTAGCTATCGGCTGAAATAGGGCGGCATCGAGTACTTAACCTCGGATACCATCAGGCTATTCATGATAGTCATCTGAAATGATCTCATCAATATCATTCGTTATACATTATTGCTATAAGATAAGTCTGCGAGGCTGTAAGTAAGCCCTTGCCAACAACCCTTAAATCTAGCTTGCGGACTTCATCTCCAAGTGCAATCCCTAACCATCGGTAACACTACGCAGTCATGATATGACCGTCGTCTACCATACGACCGACTGAGCCATGCGCTGATTATACTGTCGACACTCCCAATATCATTTATAGCTCTTGATTATCGAGTGCCAAGGTATATGGCAACCATCCGCAAACCTTTACTTGTTGAGCGGCATTGAGAGGTAGACTTTGGCTAAACGTACTGTATTCCGCAAAGGGATTCGTTCTAGAAACTGCTTTAGGATGATGATAAGCGTGAAGTCATGAAGTCGATAAATTGCTTTTCTCTCTGGTACATGTGATGCCCTTAACGTAGACATAGTCCCATACTTTCGTTAAGCATTTCAATAGTTTTGTCGTAATGTGCCATGCTGTTTTTCCTCAAATGTATCTGCATGGGATATCTTTCCCTGAGTTGCCTACGAAAGGATCAGAATTGCAATATCAATATCCATATCTATATATTGAAGGAGTATTTACGCTTTCCATTGAATCCCACGCTCGTACTTTACCCTCAATAGATTCTTGACCAATTTGTGCTCAAGACCAGTTTCTTTCGCCGCAAGATTCAAAAATTTGATAGTATTGTCGATTCGTCCTTGATCAAAAGTTTTCGGATTTCCCTTGCGAAACTCGTCCCTCAGCATATTTCTTCCCATGTATCGTGCTGGTTTTGCATATTGTATAGCATGTAACAGAGCTCGGTAGAGACCTCGATAGGCGTGTATATAATCCTTCTGTGTAGGTGACATAATCGTTTGAATGATCCTTTTGCGTAGCCGGTTTGGGTTTTATTTGGCGCAATTCACAATAAAATAAAAATAAATTGATACAGGTATATCTGAAACTCCGATCGCATGTGAAAATCTTACGGGGTATGTTTCGGATGGTTCCGAGTAGCGCGTCATCGGCCTTGCCTCTAAAGTTAGACTAGACAATCTGATAATCTGATTCTATCCACATTTGGACATTGAATATTAACTTATTAACTTTCCGAACTTGATATAAACAAAATTACAAAATAGTTTCATATGAGCAAATGTCACTAAATGACCTCTCTTGTTTCCGAGTTTTTGATTAATCCAGTTCTGAGACAGGCCAGACGGTTTTCACGATCCGAGCCTGTTCATGCCCACGACTCGAATGATACATTAAACACGCATCTCGTCCCAGGAAGCAGCAATAATGAGATTGACGAGGCCGTCATAGAAGATGCGACGGCAAGGGAGCCAACCATGAATCTGCCGGATACGAGAGAGTTTGTAGGCGTCGGTGGCATAACAGGGAGTTCTCCGAATCAAATTTCAACTCATGAAGGAAGTTCGTCGGGTGATATTGAGAGCCTTCGACATGATGCCAATCATGACGATGCTGATGCGTTGGCAACCTCTCATTTACAGTCGAATATAAGTCCAGTTGATAATAATATATCTGGTAACGCTTCTTCCCGAGTAGCATCCCTGACTCAGGGCAACATCACAGAAGGATCATCTAGCAGTGCCGCTCTCAACGCCGTCAATTTCCCTATGAGTTCTATCGAAGGTTCATCTCAAGACTCAAGTCAAAATTCCACTCCGGCTTCAATGGGACTTGATGCAGGAAGTGCTGCTCTTCCTGCGGATGATGGCATGGGTCCTCTTCGACAACGCATCATATATATACAAGCTATGGACATTCCTACAGAACGAAAAGCATTATTGATGCATCAACTTTTGACTCAAAGTTATACTGAAGCTCATGAAATATTTAATGCGAAGAATTCTGTACCAACCACGGCCGCAGACAAAATGATCAGCCAGGAAAGACCTGCGACTCCAAACTCATTGAGCTCTTTCATCTGGCAAATGAATGGTACTTTGGAGCAAGCACAGGCAACTGAAATTCATACTTTCCACCTCTCTCCAGATGACTTAATGAAGACTTATGCACCCCTTGATCCTCCTGAGGTTGACGATGGAAGCGAAGAATCTGAGAATACGGAAGATTCTACGCCCAAGCTCGGATGCAAACACTACAAGAGGAATGTGAAGCTACAGTGCTCTACGTGCGATCGATGGTATACATGCCGGCTGTGTCATGACGAGGTCGAAGACCATATCTTAATTCGTCATGATACTAAAAATATGCTATGTATGATATGTGGTTGTGCTCAGCGGGCCGGGGAATTTTGTGTTGAATGTGGAGAGAGGACTGCTTGGTATTATTGTGGGGTGTGTAAGTTGTGGGACAATGACTCCAATAAAAGCATCTATCATTGTAATGATTGTGGAATATGCAGAAAGGGTCGTGGTCTGGGCAAAGATTTCTTTCATTGCAAGGTAAAGTCTACCCTTGCCAATCAATCAATTTACATTCTGCTCACAATATTATCAGACCTGCGGCGTGTGCATGTCTATGTCACTTATGGATGACCACAAATGCATTGAAAGGGTATCTGATTGCGATTGTCCTATTTGTGGAGACTATATGTTCACATCACCAAAACCCGTTGTGTTCATGATATGTGGTCACAGCATTCACTCAGCTTGTTACATCGAGCACATGCAAACTTCGTACAAGTGTCCAATATGTAGCAAGAGTGTCGTTGGGATGGAGACACAATTTCGGAATCTCGATCGAGCCATTGACAACCAACCCATGCCGCCTCAATTTCAAAACACTTTGGCGATGGTTTCGTGCAACGATTGTTATGCTAAAAGTGCGGTGAAATACCACTGGTTGGGACTGAAATGTGCCATTTGTGATTCATATAATACAGCTCAATTGTCAATCTTGAGTGACCCAGATGTTGAGACTTCGGCCACAGGAGCAGGGGATACACAGAACGACATGTCAACAGGCCCGGAACAACAAATGTCTTCATCTACACATTTGATACCCGGTGCTCCTAGGAACCGCAGGCATTCTTCTCATGCAGACTCCGGTCGATTTTCTCCATATCCCGTACCGTCCCGGCTAGGAAGATCAGTATCGCCTGCTCGAGGAACACATTTGTTCAATAACCAATCAGCGGCTGGCGGCGAAAGTGATGGCTCTGGAGATGAAGATGATTTGGATTTCTGGGGAAGAGACGAACCACGAAGCGGTAGATTGTTGCCAGCGACACAAAACGCAGATGCACAAGATGATTACGATGTTGAATATGAAGATGATTCCAGTGACTCGGAATCTGGAAATGATGATGACGAAGACGACGACGGTGAAGAGGAACCTTTTGCCATTTTTGGACACCGTTGACACTGGCATGGATTGGTAATGGAAAACCCTTGCATTTTTGGGCGTTGATTCTAGCGCCACAGCATTGTATGACAAGATTTTGGAGGGAGGGTTGGAAGGCGTACTGGATATTCTTCTGAGCATGGGTAGGCAGGGAAGAAGGTTGATATATGTATACCTTGTAGTTATATGGAGTAGTGAAATTATTGATTCCTCGATCGTTTACCTTGATCAGCTCTTTGATCATCCTCGTTCCTATTGCTCATGGTGTAATAAGGGCCATATATGAGATGTCCACAGCCTATCTTGATGCCCATGTGCTTTAATATCTAGATTACACTCCACCTCCCATAACTTGCAGGTTTCTGAGATTGCTTTAGTCTCATCATACGCTCAAACACCCTTCCCTTCATCACATCACCACTTTCTACTAGAGTTTCCTCAACGATCTTCTCGTCTCGCCTTCGTCATTGAGGATTGTAGCTGCAAGTCTGGCTACGAAACCATCTTGGTTAAGAAATGAAGTAGTGCCATAGCTAGACTACTGTACAAATCCTCCCCGCCTATATACTAAACTCCCAGAATCATGCATCGCATCTCCGTAACGCCTCGGTATATCCTCACAAACGCCTTATATCAAACGCACACGAAAGATGTGCCCTTTGAAATTCCATAGCATGAGCTCCCTGCCCCAATCCCATTCCTAGTAACTGCATATTCATTCACCATTGCGAACACCCCCCTCGGCAATCTGTCTGCGTACTTCGTCTGCGTCTTTTTTGAGTTCTCTGACTACTGTCTTTTTGGTGGATGTTTATTAGCTTTTCTTCTTGTGGCTTTTAATACTGTTTTACTGTATCGCTCTCAATTCTTCCGCACAGAATGTTGCTTTTTGCGTCCCTTCCATCCACCGCCCTTCCATTCTCTTATACACCCCCCCTCAACCTCCCGGCCCCAATTCACACAAAAAGAAGCTCCAGAATCCGCCAATAAGAAAAAGACTCACAGCAAGCGCCTCAGGATTAATCCCATTCTCAATAAGACTTATACAAATACTCAGTGTTCCGCGATCGAGCTCTGCATTCTATTACACGTTAGCATAATTTCCCCCTCTCCATCCTCTGTCCCTTAATCTTCCTCATCCCTTCTATTCCCCATCCCCTCCCTTTCTTGCAGTCCTATTTCTCCCCTCTCCCTTTCCTCCCTTCTCTCACAACAAAAAACGCCGAGTACCAAAAGAAGAACCTACAAGTAGCGTGGAAATCTCATGAAAAACATCGATAACCTGACGAGCCTGTGCCGCACTGGTAGCTTTATCGGGCTTTTGGGATGTGTCTGCCATTTTTGCGTATGTATGGTTGTGTTCGTGGTGTCGCGTTTTTTGTTTATTTTTGGGCGGAGGTGGATTGCGGGGGTTTGGAGATAAGGAAAATTGGGTTTGAGTACGGTGGTGAAGGAATTTGGATGCATGGAATCGTAATTATTTGTGTACTACCTAGAATTATGTCGACATTAGACTTTTAATTTCATTTATGAGTAAAAGCTTAATTCATGAGGAAGTCTAGTGCAAGATTTTGGGAGGATATAGGTTCTAAAATCAAGCGGCGCAAATACTGCTGGAGTAGTCTCATCTGAAAGAAAGTAATTCGAGCAATGTCGAAAACAGCACAAAATAATAGTATTCAAAATTAAAGTCATTATCATTAGAGCACCCTAAATATCAACCTTTCATGATACCTCTCCGAACTCTACACTCTCCGTGCTCAATTCTTTACCGCTTCAACGAACAGTTCTCTCATACCCTTCAACAATACACGCAAATCACGAGTTTCGTTCAACTTATCCACCACCCTTTCAATCTGTTCTTTTTCCAATTTTGGCTTGCAATATGGAATATCGTAGTCCCTCTTCGAAGTATCAAGCTCAAACCAAGCCTCTCTATCATAATCATTCTCGTCAAAATTCGTAAAAATGAACTTCAATCGATCATTTTGCCCCGCTCCCTCAATCATAAGCCCCAAATTCGACATCCAAAAGTCGAGTTCTGGGACGTTGAATCGAGCTTGTTTATCGATATATTGAGCATGGGATTTCTGCGCAGCAAGTCGTCCATTTATAGCCTTTTGTGTTTCGGCTATCTGGGCTTTCAAGGCTTCACGTGTTGCAAGCTGAGCATCGCGTTGAGCACTTAGTGATGCGATTGCTGCTTGCATTTCGGCGGTTTCGGCGGCCTCTTTCGCGAGGGTTTGTTGATGTGTACTACTCTTCGACGACAAGACTTCAATGTCTCTCTTCTTCATACGTTGATCCTCTAATATGTATTAGTTGAATGCGCAGTGCATTAGCTAGGTGACTCTCGTTCGTACCAAGTAATTCAGTCACATTCATGCGGAATTGGTTTCTTTCTTCCAAGACACGCTTTCTTCCTTGCTCTATAAAAGCATCAAATTTGACTGTAAACTTTGCCATCCTATCGCGCAATTCATCGAAGCCGAAATTAATACTTGGAAGTGTGTCTGCCATTGATGGGGCATCGGCTGAAGACAAAGGTGGTCGCATCATGCTGCTAGACATGCTGGTAGACAGCGAAGGCTCAAACATTGTCGACATTGTATCGTGATAATTAAAATGCTGTGATATATGAACTGTGATTTTGGAGTCGAAGTGATATAATGATCGCTGATAAACTTCGTGGGGTTGATCGAGTGTCAAGGTATTATTTCACAGGTATGGTGGTGATAAGGAATGCAAAAATGTAAATCCAGAAATGGAAACGAAATGTTGATTTCCGATAAGCGGGTTGGCAAGGAAACCAATATTTTAAGGTCCCGCACTATTTGTGGTGGAGCCAATCCGACATAATCGCGGTCTCGAAAAAAATGAATAATTTATCATTTAATTTTTACCTGACCAGCCTTTTTTTTGCTTTTCACTTTCATGATAGAAATTTGACCCCTTCACTCATTTTACGCCTCACTCTTGATTCTTAAGATCACTTCTCAATAAGTTTGCGAAAATACGATGATTGGAAGGGTTTATTGTGCAAACAGAAGTCCGCGAAAACCAAATGACTGACCACAGGGCGACCGACCTGGTACATGGTCATTTTGGTGAATTCTCTTATGATATCAATGAAGAGCAATGGTCATTTTCGCAAGATGTCAACAGAGGTAGGTTTGTGTTTATGCTTCAATTGAATATCTACTCACTCGTTTGCGCAGTTCATCGATTTCAGCAACTCCTTTCATCCACACAATGCATTCCTCCCTCGATTCGAGATATACCTGGAAACGGAAAAGTAGGCTCGAAGATTGCTCGAGCTCAACAGAGATGGCTCGCAAAGAAGCGACCTGAAACGTTTCCCGGAGGGGGTCTTGCTACAAACTTGTTCAAAGATACCTTTGATGCGACATCGAACCGATTCAAGACGAGTACACTGATGGCAATTGGAGGTGCTGCGGATGTTAATCATACCTCTGGCTCCAAAATCGCATTCATAGTAGCGATTCCATGTGGTGAGGCCGGTCATATTCTGAAACTAGTCAAACCTCGACCAGAGAAACTTGGATGGGAGTCGCAAAATGGAGTTCGACTGTCTTACATGAGTCCTACCAACACGGATCAAGGACATTGGTTTGGTCCTGGGGGGACAATTTTACAGATTGCCTCTGTCGATGATGGCAATGAGCTTAGCACCTGGTTCGCTGTTAGACAGGCAGCCATGATGACAATTTTCAGACCTGTCTTTCGAAAAATTCCCAAGCCTTTCATAGCGCCTGCTGGGCACATTGCTACATATCCTCCATCCTGTCTAGATCCTAATCCTGTTGCAACTTTAACGTGCCAGCAGTCTGGATCAGAGGAACACGTGGATGTCAGTTTTAACCCGTGGTACGCTCGACAGTTTGCAATTGTAGACCGCGCTGGTCAATGGAGTAGTTGGGACATTGAAGGCCGACAAAAGAAACGCTCAGCTTTTGAAATCGTGCCAGGGAAGAAGGGGCATATTTACGACGATTTTGGCGAAGATCCTGTTATTCCGACATACAAATTACCTGGAAACGTTGGCGACTGGCACCGAGTCCTCTGGGCAGGTAGCGTGAGCACTATGATAGTCGCAAACAGAAAACATCTTGCAATTTTTGATACGAAATCCAAGCCAACACGGCTACCCTCTTATTCCTTTAACACTTCACTGCTGAAAGATTGGATACTGGACATCAATCGCAGTCCGGTTGATCTTTCACACCTGTTTGTTTTGACTACGACCCGGATTTTCTGGCTAAAAGTCATACCGACTGGTGAGGATGGCCTGAACAGGGATTCTGGAATCAAGGTTATTCTCTCGCATCGCCACTACAGAACTCCAACCGACGAGGCAATGAAATTGACAATGTCTAAGGACGAAAATGGAACGGACTTGACAGTATTTATTTCATCTAGCGAAAATTCACGTCTGAATTCCTACACTTTTTTTATGGATGGGAAAAGCGCAAGGACTTTCGAGGGAGGATTTAGGCTGTCCCCTGGGATAAGCGAGAAAAAGACACTCAAGGCCGAGAGTATCTCTATACGTTCCGCCTCTTATCTGATACCCAGAGACTCGGCTGAGGGAATGGGATTAGACTTCATGGAAACAGGGGTGAAATTTCACCAGACATGGATGCTCACGCCAAATCTTGAGCTGGTATCCTCCCTATGGGCATCGGAGATTCTCGATTCCCAAAGAAAATGGACTTCAAGGCCCACCCTGTTTGCGCCGATGCACAAAATTGCGGATAATACTATCCGCATGACAGCTAGCCGTCTTACAGATGACTTCATTGTTCCTGATGAGGAAGACGAAGATGCTTTGGTGGATCAGATGAGCTCCCTAACAACACAAATTGACCAGTCCTCATCAAAAAATAATAAAGCCTCCACAGATCTGCTTCTCAGAATCAATATGCGACCAGTGTTCCAACGAATATTCAACAAGCCAATGTCCAGTGATTCGAACACTGACATGGAAACGGCATTCCGAGATATATCAATTCAAATGCAAAATGGCAAGCAAAAGGATAGCATGCCGTTGAAAACTTGTCTCGAGTTATCGAATAATGCATCCCCTTCAGGTGACCTCGACGAGGCAGCCAAAACTGTGACTGAGTTTCTGGATTTCATGAACACCTTTGATGAGGGCGAAGAGGAATCATCTTCCAAATTTCGCATCTCGAAATTGATATCTTGTCCCGGAATGACCTTCTCTGAAGATCAAACATCCGACGATACATGCCCTAATTTACTGCAAATATATGATCAACTGATCAATGTCTGGGTAACAAACCTCCCTCGCAAGACTCCTGGGCCAGTTCGTTTGGAAAAAGCGAGATCAATACGCAGAATCGCTATGGAAATATGGCTGAGCTCTTTTGGTATTTCGCTACGAAATGAACAATTCGAGCCGAGATCTCCACCAGCCTTTGAGGATGAAACCCCAATGCACATATTGAAGGACATTGACGAAGTATCAAGGGCCAGTTCGCCTCCATATTTCAGTTCCCAGGTTCATTCCCGAGCAATGGAGAACCCCCAATTCAGCTTGCCCACGCCCACTCCTTCAGTGATATCCGCCCCTGCAGTCGTACAGGATCCTACAATTTCGCGACTTCGCCAGTATGCTGTTAGCATCGAGCCGAAGATAGAATTTGGTGCGGCAAGAGCTTCATTATTATCCGAATGGCCATCTGTCCCGGGCGCAGACCCAGCTAAATACTCCTGGGAGGAGGTTCAGAGAGCTGCACTTGCGGAAGAGAGTGGGGACGATGATTACCGTAGTCGACGAGAAAACGCTCGGCGTAAACGAAGAGCAGAAAGGTTTTTGAGTCGAGATCGTGCGAATGCAGCTGCATCTTCATCTCAAGCTATGGCTCAACCATTTGGCAGTCAACCCGCTGGTTACAATACTTACAGTTCACAGCCTGTTAATGATTTACCAATGACTCAACCAAGTACGGGGCCTTTCGGTAGCCGAATGGCTGCACCCGCTACTCCTGGAAAGAAAAGGCCTAAGAAGCGTAGGGCAGCAGGTTTTTAAATTAGAAATTGGAGTATGCTTTTGGACTAATTCAGTGACTTTTACTAGGCTCGAATTTTGGTACAAGGATGGTTGGATTGTGCAATGTGAGATTTGGAAACCGTTTGAAAAATATATTTTGTATTACTTGTGTGATGATTAAAGTAGTTTATGTTAAAGTATCTGTATATACCCTCAAATATGATTGTTCCAATTTAGTTTTAGCACCTGAAGAGCCATAGTAAACTCCTCACCGACTACATGTCACTACCCGTCAACAAGATATTTTTAGGAAACATGAACCTAATGATTGGTGAATCTCCCTTTAATGAATTTGCCGCCAGTGAGCAAATAGAGGAAACAACTTTTTCACGGCCCAACTCAGAACCCGACACAAAATCTTCTTCATCCTTCAAAGTTCAGCAAACATTAAAAAAACGCGATAAACATGTCTAGTCACTGTCATGATGAGCATGACCACGGTCACGGCGGGCATTCTCACGAAGGTCACGATCATTCTGATGATATCACCCCCGCACTTCAATACTCACTCTACCAACACATCAAATTTGACGACATAACCACACTGAACGAAGCCACTCCTGGTTCTGGAAAATCCATTGTGAAGAAAACATGGGATGAACGAATGAATGAGCAACCAGAGCTTGAAAGCGATGCTGATGAACAACTGTTGATGCATATCCCGTTTGTTTACCCCGCCATTTTACCCCTCCAAACAACTCTCCATCGCGACGGTAGCTAACAAAACATCCCAACACAATAGGTTCACCGGCCAAGTGAAACTCCACTCGATTCTTATCCGCACGTCAAACTCTGAATCCGCTCCTAAGACCCTTAAAGTGTTTAACAATCGCGACGATATTGATTTCAGCACCGCGTCAGAGCTACAGCCTACGCAGGAATTCGAACTAAGTCAAACATCTGAGATTCAGGACATAGGAGTTAAGAGGGCCTTGTTCGGAAAAATACAAAATTTGACGCTGTTTGTGGAGGATAATCATGGAGAGGATGTAAGTCGTATTTGTTATATAGGCTTCAAGGGCGATTGGATGCAATTGGGGAAGGCGCCTACGAATATCACATATGAGGCTGCAGCAAATCCAAACGATCATAAGGTTAAGGGGACAAGTTTGAATCAGATGGGTAGCAATATTGGTCAGTGAAGGATGTTACGACAGTGGTCTGGCTGGGTGAGAGTGCGCGTCTTGGTAGAAGGTTCGGTACGTGGTAAAACCAGAAAGTGGAAGAAGAGTCTAGCTGAAGACAACGGGACCGGAAAAATCTCCACGGACACAGATATTAGGGGCCAGAGAATGGGGTCACAAAAAGTGCTTTCGACAATTGAAGATGCGAACATCATTTTTCATGAGTTGTATTTCTAGGAGATCGAAAGTAACTCTTTTATCATGTCGTTCCAGATGCCCAATGATATCCAATACAGCAAGTTACATGAAATCATCTAAGAAATCTTCACCTCTATCTTGATTATTCGCCTCTTCATCATCATCCTGAACGAATAAATCATCATATGCATGATCCTTTTGCCACTTCTTATCCTTATACTCCTGAGCCTGTCTCGCTTCTTGTTTTCTCTATCCCCGGATTAGTATGTTTGAATGTCAGAATGCACACTACGTACCCGTTCCAATAAAGCAGCCTGATCCTTCTTTCTCGCAGCCTTCATTTTTTCTTCCTTCACCATTGCCAAATCTGGGAACTTTTCAACCTTGGTCTTGTTCAACCGATTGACAATTGGGTTCTCCCTGGCGGGAACCAAAATTCTTTTAACCTAATACCGCAAATTTCAGCATTACATCATGCATTAAAATATAAATTTAAAACAAAACCGAATGAGGTACTCACAGTCTTCTGATTCTTGAAACTAACCTGTCCCACCGCCATACTTCCATCTTTCTTCAAATTCGACCATGGTGTGTAGATGATAGTAATATTGTCCTTCTTATTTCCTAACCCGAAACCATCAACTCACATATACTCATAACGCTCTCCTTTCCCCTTCTCAGACTCTCAATACCACCTACCTTCAATAGAATTTGCTTTGGTAAGTTGAGCACAATCCATCAATAATTCCTCCGGAATAGACTCCCACGAATCTCCTTCATTCATTCGAAGATAAATATGCGCACTCGACAACTTGTCTACGTGGAACCATACATCTTCTTCTAATCCATGCTTGATGAGATCTTCATCTGTGGGTTGCGTTAACATGTGTTTTTGAGTTTCAGTCGATGGAATTTATTTCTTACTTTCGAATTTATCTTTTCCAGCATAGATGTAGGCCGATGGCGAAACAGTGTTAGAGGTGTAATAATACACCATTTTGTTATATTGTAAATCTTTCCATAAAGTTGTGCTATTAAACTATGAACTAGGTAATTAATGTCAAGATTTGAAGTTATCGGTGTTTGAATTCTGATATTGACCGCGCTCCCGTCTCGTTTCGGTCTCCGTATAAAGATTTTCTCCCCTCCCCATCCATAACTAAATCTCCAAATAAGCTTCCACCCCAATCCAAACAACATGGCACCCAAACTCCCCACCAGCTGGGCGCAAATTCCGCCCTCCTTTCTCCTCCCCGAATCTCTCCTCCCTCTCATAACCAAACGTGGTGTAAAATATGGCTGGACAACCGCCCCTCCTCGCTCCCACCCCGAACGCTTCAACCAGCAAACTGCTGGACTGCCCGTCCTCTCCGCCTCCTCAACCGCTGCTCTCGCACGCAAAGACTTTACTCTCCCATTACGCACTGGTGCCCTCGGTATCAAAAAAGGCATGACCGCCCTCTACGATCCCGAAACCGGCGTTCGCACACCCTGCACCGTTGTGCAACTCGATCGCGTGCAAGTTGTTGCTCACAAAACCCGAGAAAAGAACGGCTATTATGCAGTACAGGTTGGCGCTGGCTGGAAGCACCCTAGCAATGTTACGAGGCCCGAATTGGGGCATTATGAAAAGAGTCAGGTTGCGCCTAAGAGACATATGGCTGAGTTTCGTGTGAAGAATGAGAGTGGATTACTAGATGTTGGAAGGAGCATTGGAGCAGAATGGTTCATAGAGGGACAATTTGTGGATGCGAGGGCGAATAGTAGGGGAATGGGATTTGCAGGAGGAATGAAGAAATGGGGATGGAGTGGTCAACCGGCTAGTCACGGTAACTCTAAGAATCACAGGACGATGGGTAGTGCAGGTGCAAGTCAGGGAAGTGGTTCGAGAGTTCATCCAGGAAAGAGGATGGCGGGGCGAATGGGAAACCATCAGGTTACAATTCAGAACGTTAAGGTGTTGAAGGTAGATGCTGAGAAGGGTTTAGTCCTCTTGAATGGATGTATTGCGGGCCCAGACGGATGTGTGGTGAAGATTCAAGATGCCATCAAGAAGCCATGGCCAAAGGTAGCATCGATACCCGCTTTGTTGGAAGAAGTTAAGGAGCCAGCGAAAGTAGCTGCTACTGCGGCATGAGTTGAATGTTTTTACATTGTAATATTTGTATGAATACATGGCATATACAGGCGTTTCAGACCTGGACCTATAACGCCAACCCAATGCCCTTTTCCCTGCAACTGTTAAGTCTATCCTCATCGTCTTGACACATCCAAACGTGCTTATACTTGCGCTCGGCGCATGACTAATGGTCTATCATCGCCATCCTCATAGCTGACTGGAGCCAACCAAAGTTCTTTCCCCTCAATTTACGAGATCTTTATACTCTCTCAACACTTCCTTCATCTCTCAATTTCACTCAAACCACACCCCAACCTCTATCCTGACAAGGTAGGCGCATAACTTCCTCTGCCTGGTTCCGCTGACCTCTCCTCCACATCCTCAATTCCCTTGAACGGATCCGCCCCATCCAAAAGATCAATCTTGACCTTTTCCTCACCCTCCCCACCCTCCAAACTCCACTCTGTCGTCTCAAACATGCCCTGCCTCGTGGCTCTATGACTCGTAAACTTCATTGTTCCACTTCTCTTCGTTCCCTTAACCTCAAACTGAATATCAATCCTGCCATGCAATTGATTCATTTCTCCCCAAATCCACGGCATCTTATGCGCAAAATATATCTCATCGCCAAGGAACTCACGCGCTTTAGGTGATGTGCGGAGGGCGTAGAGAGTGGATGATACGACGGAGGATGAGGACTTTTGGTAGTTGAAAATGGCGAGGGTACTGGAGATTAGGACAACGAGGAATATGGGAATAGATCGGACCCATTTCATGCCATTTTCAGGAATATCTTAAAGTTTCTGTCAGTATTCTTCTTAGTCATTACTCTGTTCGTGCAAAATTACCAGGTAGTTCTCGATCCCCTCTCCTCTCCATCAATGGGCCATCCCCAGCTTTTGGCGCTGCAACTAGGGTTCTCCTCTGGACAAGATTTCTCGCATTGTTTATGTTGCTTACTCTCAACCTAGGCAAGACCCTCGAGCTTCGTAGTAATCGTGGTAACATTTTGTGTATGATGTATGGCATTGACATTAACAACAATTGTTCGCAAAGGAGGGGAGCTTTGAATTAATCGTGCGATGCGAACTGGCCCGCTAAAAAGTTTCGTGTGGCGCAAATGCGAGGCTGATAGCTATGCATGTGCAAGGCTCCAGCTCCAGCTTCATCTTTTATCTTGACAGTTTATTTGATATTCCATCAAGATCTTCTACAACAAATTTGCATTGAAACCTATTGCAAAAATGGAGCAAACTACTTCTCGTCTACGCAAGACATTTCGATATCCCACAGATAACGACTCCGATGACTCGTTACCCGAAGCTCTTGATGAAGAAGGTATGCTTGACCCCGCGATTCGTCTCTTAACATATTAAAATTAACCCTCTCTCTCTCTCTAGAACAAGACAACCTAATTCAACATCTTGCGACCCTTCATACAAAATACAATACCATCTACACGCGATTCCTTCTCTGTCTCTCTCTAATAAGCATTATCCCCTACCTCCTCACCCTGTTCTCTCCAACTACCTCTCTCCTCAGCATCCTCTCCATTACCTCGCTCCTATCTACCGCTTTCCTCATTTACTCTTTACCTCCCGAGAAAACCTCGATTCCTCTCCTCGATAAGATCAATCAGCCATCTAAAGATTCCCCTCGGTCAAAAATAGCAGTGCTGGGAGCAAATAGCGTCGACGATGGACCACTCCAAACCTACCTCCCGATCCTCAATCTCGTCCTCAGTCTTATACTAGGAATTCTTGGAACGATCATCAAGTCTAAACACCAATCTAAATCCAGAATGTCCGAAGCAGAAACCAATATATGGTGGACTGGGTTCGAATGGTTACCCCTGGGGATTTACGCCGTAGTACTCTTAGCGAAAACCGTAATGGGGAGTGTAAACCCAGAAGAAGAGCTAGGGAGCTTGAGATATGGATATAAGGGAGCTTGAAGAGTTTTACAAATCTCCAATGTTGTTCTCAATACTCAAAAGTAGTCCAACATTTTGTGAATCTTTATCTCAAAATTTGGACAATTTTACTATTATTCTATCCTCCTTTTTTTTCCGAACTTTGATACTGTTGCCCTCCTCTTGTCCACCCGAAATTGGGTTGAGATATCAAGTTGTATAGGTACAACAATCTCCTCGAGACCAAGCGAATACTCAAAAGATTGTCGAATTTGAGATCGAGAATTGAATGCCTCCTATTATACACATATATCTACCTCTTTAACAACATACTTACACACTTTTCGTGCAATATTCGATATCAGAACGGCGCCAATAAAGCGCACCACCACCGTTCACTTACAGAGCTGAGTTGCTTGAGTTTCTAGCGAGAAGGAAAGGAGAAGTTCGGGTAACTCCTAGTCTTTGGAAGCGAACAGCGAGTTACTTGCTTAGTATACGGATTTTGGTGTCTTTCTCAGAGGATTCGAGGCTGAGAGTGTTATAGTGAGGGGAGGTTGGAAGGAGAGGGGACATGGATGAAATAAGACAGTTTAGGTCTAGATGGATGGAGGGTTAACAGGGGATATTTAGGCGAGAAGAGAAGTCTGGATGAGAAGATGAACAAGGGAAAGATAATAAATATAGTTGGGTTTGTGGATTAAGAGAATGGTTTTCCACAGAAATCTCGCGTAGCTAGAATTCGTAGCCATAACTATTCTTCTATATGATTACAAGCACTTATGAATTCAAGTATCGCCATAAATCACTACGGGTCAATATTCTAGTCTCTTTCTTTGTCGATTTTTGTCTTTTAATTCTTCCCATCAAAGCTAACTTACTCCCGCCCATAATCCCCAGTAATCTCGTCATCTAAGCTACGTTACCCAGCCATCTACATATCAATGCTTTCATTAAATCTCAACACGCCATTTGCCTTCAGGACCCCATCAACCCCATCCGGCAAACGTGGGAACGGATCACTAAATAATCTCTTTTCATCGACCGGTTCTGCGGATTTATCAATCACCAAAACAAGTCCTTGTGATTTTATGGCTTCGATCAATGCTGGTACCATATCCTAATTTTGCGTTAGTTAATCATTCATCAAGTAAAAGCAAAGGAAGACGAGATGGAGTTTTGTGGGTGGGGCGGATTTCTCCAGGGGAAAAAAACATACCAAAAGTCTGGAACAGCAAATCAGGCCCATGAAATTATTGTTCTTTGCAACTCTAACCGATTCCTTGATAGAAGTAGTTCTCCTTCCACTAACTTCTACTCCAAATTGTTGACCTGGTTCCCCTTCACGACCCAGATCATTGCATAAGAAAACCGGGTAATTAGGTTGTTTCCAATTGAGAGTCGTGCAGATAGTATGGTTGTATGAACTAAAAACAATCGATCTCATTGCATCTGGGGATTGTTCTCGGAGAGTTCTTGCGTGGTCAAAAACCACTCTGAGAATGGCATCACCAAATGCATTGATGTTTACCGTCGGGCTAAGCTGCATGACTTTCTCTTCTTCCAAGGTTGGATATAAGATTTGTAGGTTGGCATGCATACCTTTTGGGAGTAGAGAAAGCGCCTCTTCCAGTGATACAGTCGATGCTGCAAGTATATCATGGATTTCAGTAATGTTCGCTAAAGGCATTCCAGATAAAGCAGATAAATCCCTAATTGATTTTCTTTGGGCTGATCCTGCACTTAAAAATCGCGCATAGGTCAGGCGGCAGACTGGAAATTCGATGTCATTATAGGTAATGTTCCAGCGTGGCCAAAGAACTGGGACTCCATCACAAGTATGTTGAACAAAAAGTTGTATATAATCTCCAGATAAACTAGATCCGGTGATGAAGGCACTTGGCCTGGAATCGAATTGGCTCGTAGCTTTCCAGTAAGTTTCGAAATCGGTGATTTCCAGTGGCTTTCCTTGAAATGGTTTGATTACTTGGAAATTGAAAGTAATTTGTCCAATAGCCCTTAAGCGTGGATCAAACAGTGGCAAGCAACAACGGCCGGAACTGCTTTCTAATGCTCGAAATGTGCTAGGTAATGCGACTGTCTTTGCAATGACTTTAGCACCGTATGTGGGGAAAACATCGAAATCGATGGCGAAAGAATCTAAATTATCAATTTGAAATGAAACAAGTCGGGTATCTTCCTGGAATGGGAGTAAAATATTTTTGGGTATCAAGTCAGAAAGTTTGGAGGAAATAGTGAGACGTGCTGCAGGATATTTGCTGCCATGGAAAAAGATCATCGGTTGCTCTCCATTCTCTTCCGCAAAGCTAATCTGTATGAAGGTTTTCGTGTCGAGGAAATTATGACCGTATCGTCGTAATGGAATAATAGGAGGTGGCAATTCCAAGTCAGGGATACCATCAGCATCAATGCTCATTGGCATAGGGGCACTGCTTCCCATTGTGGATCCAATAATTGGGACTGCGATGGCCTTCCCACCGGTAGGTGGCTGCGGAATCAAGGACAAGAGCCTCATACATTCGAGATATCCTTCCCATGCCGCATAATACATGGCGGAAAGACCTTTTTCGTCACGAACATGAGTCTCGACTCCAACATCCAGTAAAGTTTGCATACATGGTACATTTCCTTCACTAGCTGCGTGAAAGAGTGGTGTCCATGAGTAAAGTTTGTCGATTTGATTGAGATCCGCACCATAGCTCTTTAATAAAAGAAGTAATTGCGGTGTCTGACCAGATCGCGCAACAAGATGCTGGGGGTATAGACCTTCAGCATCTGGAAGAATTTTGGCGCCGTGTTTAAGCAGAAGTTCAACGATTGCGATGGAGCCATTTTCACAAGCCAGGTTTAGAGGCACATGATCTGCCTCGGATACCGGGTCAATTCTGGCAGATCGCGCAAGTAACCTCTGAGCACATGCTATATGGCCATGAATAATTGCATGTATAAGAGGCGTGAAATTGTCGTGATCTATTAGATCAATGGTAGAATGATCCGCTGTAGTAGTAAGGTCATCAACATTTGAAAACGAGGCATTTCAGGGACCAACATACCATTCAGCAGCTCCTCCATCATATCAAGTCGGCCATGCATACACGCATAATGCAACGGTACCCGCCCATATACGTCGGTTCGGCTAATCGTCACTCCCTTGGACAGTCCAACGGTCAACACAAAACAGTTTCCGTAAATCGTAGCTTGATGAAGGCAATTGCGCTCATTTATATCATCTTCAGACTGTACATCAACCAAGCCAGTATCTAAAAGCAGTTGCAATGATTGCTGAGGGCCTTCATTGATTGCTGCAAGGAATGTTCGAGTAATTCTTTCCATCAGTGCCAGATCCCTAGTACCGTTGGGGCCTGCTGCGGAATTCATCCGTTGAAGAAGATCTTTCAAAGAGTCAAGATTTCCAGAAATGACAGCTTCTAATAACAAGGTATCGGCATCACCCTCATCAGTGCCTAATAAATGTTGACTGCTAACAATATGTTCTTGACTCCTTGCAAAGTTAAGATTATCGCCTTCGGACCAAGCTCCAAGCTCTTGTAAGCTTGTAGTGGCCTGATCAGATAATTCGCTGATAGCAGTTGCATCGAAAAATGGTTGTACTTCAACAGCTCTTGAAAGATAGAGCTCCTTCGTTTTTGATTTGGAAGTTTTGTCCCATTTTTTCAAGATCTTAGAAAATGCCATGCCATTAATCTCGACGAATTGTTGAAGCTTATTCAAATCATTGCCAAACTGCTGGAAGCCTTCTTCCAAAGTGGTGAATTTGGCAGATCTTCTTGAAGTATTTTGACTGCGGGATTGAAGTACCTTCTTCTTGTCTAGTAAAGTCTTCAGCCGAATTTTAAGCTGTTCTCAATAAGTAAATAGTTTTTCGACTCATTTCCGATGAATGACATACCTCAGCTTCCTTCTGGAGGTAAAAAGCGTTGACCTTCTCTAGTTCTCGCTCCTGTTGGATATTTAGTACAGCTTGTATCTGCAGAAAAGAGGTCACTGTACCAGTTGAAAGAAGAAGGTAGCCTTATTTGCTTGCAGCGCGGCCTGGGAATCAAGAACCGGTGCCGAACGGTGAAGCTCATTTTGCGCAAGAATTATGGGAGTAGCAGAGAGCTTCTTGATGAGCTATTGTGGTGTTAGTCAATGGTAAGAACTCTTTCATCAAACTAGCGCAAGTGCCAGAATCTTGAAGCTTATTACTTGTTGCGCTTCACATTAAGAATTAGTTGAGACGAACCTTCTTCAAAGCTTTATAATTGACGAAACTAGCTGCATACTCGGGCACTTCGAGCTGCCTCTTTTGGATTTGCTTCCCAAACTTCCTATGCAGGGAAAGTTTAGTGGTTATGTCTTCAGGAGAGGGTAAAACGGCTTGAATCTGGGGTGAGACGTACATGATAGACTGCTTGCAGTCTTAAAGCCCTAAAGCAACGAAAACAGAACTGACTGGTAGAAGAAGTAAGGTCTTTCCAGATCAAGGCTTGCAGGTGGCGGGAGGTCGATCAGATCACATGCAAATCATGACTATATCTCATGCAAAATGCCACATTCATAAGCCAACAAGAAATGACGTTGAGTATGTGTGGTGGTTGTAAGGTAGTAGATATGGAGATGATCAAAACCAAATGTTTTCTTATGTGATACACGTGGACCTGCAAGAGAGCTGTGGTGATCACCGTACCGTAGTATTGCTTGCTACCCTGGTATGAAAGTAGAAGTTGACTGGATGAGAAGGGGGAAAGATCCTAGTGGGTGGTGAAGAAACAAAGTAAGTGGTACAAGAAAGTCTTCAAGTGTTGTGATGTGAGTCTGCAAACTTAATACAATGAAAACAATCCTCGAGATTAAACAAGTACTCTGTATATCGAATCGAAAATTGATGCAGGTTCGGGATGTCCAGTATTTAATGGTCAACTTTATTTTTTCTAGGATTTCCCTTTAGAGCTCTCGAACAGAGAAGGGTTTGGCCAGAAAAGGACTAGTGAGGGGCAATAGTAACCAACACCCACAGTAAATGTCTAAGGATGCTTTTTCTTTTTCACCTGGTAGATCGTAGTAGCTGAGTACCTAGGTGGTTATTAGTGTTGACACTTCTATGATCTTGGAATTGGATGTCGATCATGTTACTTTATCTTAACTATCAATGATTTAGTACGGGATCAATTCATAAAGCCTTTGATCGGGAATATTTGGCACTTTCTAACCAAGTTGATTAACTGTTGTCGCTGTTTATCATCGTCTACTTCTTTGCTTACTTTACTAGCTGAGACTCCAGAGGACGGGGTAGCTATAGGAAAGTATCGGCAGGTACCGATCGATAGGTTTTCATTTCATGCAACGTTCGTACTCTCTACCTTTCACAGCCATTCGTGAGCTATTCCTAGCAAATCATTACCCCACGTGCTAAAACGCAAGGCTCAAGAATGCTGAGCCGTTGTTGAAAGGTGGGGTGGGGTGACGGGACGTCGACACTCAAATGTTGAATGACGAGACAAGTTAACAAGTCATTATTTATTTAAATAGAATGTCACTGGGATAGGTATGTCGACCATCATCATCACTAAATCTCGAATAAACATAACAGATGGGCAATTCTTAGGTAATAATGTAGAAACGTTTGGTGTCAAAATTTGTAATTTTTCTTGAATTGGCCTGTCTAGATATTGTTGCCGTGTCCCTTAACCAAGCGACAATGGCCGTTGTAAAATACTCTTAAGCACCGAAGTACAAGTAGCAGAGTTTATGAAGTTAGACCTCAATGCAATACTCGAGCGGCATAATCTCGCGTACATTGACTTTGGTGAGAGACATGGTAGATGCTATTTCAAGTTTGCAATAAAATCAATTTGGATATCATGGAAAGTACGAACAAGATTATCCAACCTCCCTCGAGAAAGTTCCGAAATTAGGATAATTGATTCTTCAACACTCAAGGCTTGCTAGCCAGCTCCGCTGCCAATTTATCCTTCGTATCTGATGTTTCGGCAGGTTCAGGTTTCTTTGCAGGCTCAACAATATTTTCGGACATCGCTTCAGCTGCTGCTTTCTTGAGCCTCTCCGCATCATCCATGCGAACTTCTTTGCCACCAACTCGATCTTTAGACTCCTTTTCGTCCTCGCTATCTCCAAGGCTGAATGGATCATGGTCGTTATCAGCGTCACCGATAGGGCTGGGCTCCATTGCATTCAATGGTTGCCATTTACTCTGTTTGGCTAATGGAACATTTTCTTTTCCGCTAAGTTTAGGTGATGTGCGATACAGATCATCCTCCACCGTAGCAGTCTGGAATGATACCTTCCGACCTTCAGCTTTTGGAGCACTAGGAGTAGGTTTGAAAAGATCGGGGTTTGCAAGTGGACGTGTAGATCGGCGGGCTGCAGGGGCGGGTTGATGGTAAGCATTTGAAGGTTGACTTGTGCGAGAAGCATTACCTTCATGTTTACTGCCATCCTCATTAAGCTGAATTCCAGCGAAATCGTCGCCGAGAACCTGGGGATCGGCATCATATCGATTATAGTCCCCACTCTGCCTGCCTTCCCCACTTCTCCGGGAGCGATACTGTGTGTGTTGATTGGAATTGTAGCCCTGAGTGGAAGGTCTCTCTTCTGCGTCATCTCCATCAAGCTTCTTCTTCAAATTGGTAATCCAACCATTGACTGTACTCTGTGTCTCAAGGAAACCCTTTCTAAGGTTCTCTTTGATAACTGGGAGATCATCATCAAAAAAGCTATGTTCATCCTCCTCACCATACATTTCATTTGGTTTCAAACCAGCCTGTTTCCGACCTTGAGGAAATGCACCCCTGGAACCGCCTCGAGCTCCATGTGGGCCATATGATGATGATGATCCTTCGTAATGTTCTGCAAGCTGACGTGCATATTGTTCATCTGATTCCAGTTGTGATTTTGGAGTAGAGCCGACTCGTTGTGCCTGGGGACGAGGGGGTTGCGGAGGGGGAACTTCAATCGCAGCATCTGGATCTGACATGCCTATGGATATCTAATGTTAGGAATGTAATATAATGCGACAGGAAAACAAGCTTACCTAGAAGAGCATTGAAAGCAGGCTCAACACGACCTCCACTAGCAATCAAAACTGCCTTGACTACTGCTGCATCAATGCTTGGGAAAGCTTCTTTCAAAGTATGCTCTGCTTGTTGTTGTGGGCTTAAGGGGCGCGGAGGCTTTTGCGGGGGTAGCTCATCTGCGGTCTTATTGTTCGATGCTGGTACATCACCGCCAGTAGTACCTTCTTGTGCATCATCGTCGTCCATATCGAATGGCGCTACAGTCGTTGGAGATTCTGGAGGAGGGCTTCTACTCTGGAAAAGGGAAGTGAGTTAGAAATTAATCATTTCATAATCTATGTCGAAATAACGCATAAAGTTGTGGAATCAAGGAAAGTATCATGTATTAGCTTACAGGGCTCTCTGATTTTTTTGTTGGTGTAGACATTTTGTAAAGCCACCTTTGTCAAATGTCTATCGAGAAGGAGAAGTTCAGGTGTAGCGTACGTATATGAATTTTGGAAATGTGTTCCAGATCTTGGGGAATGGTGTCAATTAGGGATGATAGATAGATAAATGGTTTCTTGCCTAATCAGATTCTGGAAGCTGTCGTCACCCCACTTGCAATTGTGGCACATTTCTCCGCTTTGTGGCTAAGTTATATACATGTGATTCCCTTCAAGTTTGTCCAATCAGCATGAGGTATTCTTTAAGCCGGTACCTAGTAGGTATTGGAACATCATTATTGACTTTATCATCAGCCTGGGCATCAATCACACTCAATGAACACCATCACTAACAAGTACTAGAAATGCTAGTCATTTACTCGCGATATCAGTGATTTCTAAAGACAATACTAAACACCAGATATTTCATATTTTCGTCATCTTTTTACCTAATCTCTCTTTCCATACCCAAGTACCTAAATCAACCAAGACATCATAATGTTTGTTAGAAAGACTCGAGAAGTTTATCCACCCAGTACCGAATGGCATACGTGATCTTATATCTCTGGGTCCCTCCGATGAAAGTGTTGAACAGAGAACCAAAGAAAGACAGTACGCAATGAAGCATCAATCTCGAAGGAATCAAAGGAACCACCTCTCCCACTCACATTGCTGTCCGCAAGGCTACCTTTCTTTCAACCAAAATCTCATCATAAAATCGGTGTACTTGATTGCCGTTTTCAGTACAATTCAGGACTTCAAAGACACCTCCGACGATGTTAATACTGTGATGTCTTGAGTTACGGTATCGATTATGTGACATGGACAAAGATTTCGGATCCTGAAGATGATTGATGTGTATTCCAGCGAACCTCATGAGACTAGAGTTTTTGACCGACATACCATTGTCTGAAGCCAAATAAGACATTTAAGCAACGCCCATGAGAAAATCGTCCATGTTTGCTTCATTACACATTATTGGTCGAATTGTTCCAATACTGTGACTTAGACAGACATCAAATGATGGGGCATGCTAGGTAACCATCAATGATAAATGCAAATAATGCTGTATGCGACAAAGCAGAATTTGTCTATAAATGCTGTTCAACTTGAGTTGGCCTGATGTGTACCTCTGTGAGATCACGGATTGTAGAAATTTCAACTTTCAACCTATTTAACAAAAGCGATGAATATTAATAAAAGTACAACAGACCGACGATTTATTGATGTCAAAACTATTTGGCATATCCAAACCTCCAGACCATCGACGCAACGATTTTCGAGCGAAACATCCACAAAAGGATTGGTCAAAGGATCAAGCAGTGCTATGCTATCCTTTGTGCTATCATACCTTTCTTGGTTAAATGCCCAAGTTCTCTGCTTTGAATAATTCATGGTTTTAGGTGTGCGCGGCAATGCTTATATTTGGAAGCCCAAATAATCACCTAAATCTCGAATTTCAATGTGACGGATAGAGAGGGATGCATCGGATTATGATGCTAATGATCCGATAAAAAATTAAATGATCAGCCACCTGTTCAATATCCAGTGTCCAGAAGAAGAAGAAGAAGAAGAAGAAAGGGGTCACCCTCGCAATCTCTTCACCCAATAGCTCAAAATGAATAGGTGTGATGATACGCACATCAAATTGCTGTTTCCGGGGATTGTATTATGTTGCAAGCCTCGTCTATTGTTGGTGAAAAAGAATGAATTGGTTTTGATATTTGGCGCCACTCTGTCTGTGCAGATACCTAGTATTCATCCTCATGTGGTGGATAAAATTCTTTCTTGATACTTCTTGGGGGTTACAAATTTGCTAAACATTGTCGGATAGAATGATCGAGATGTACCTAGTATACAGTAAAGAGAGGGGGGAGGGGGGAGGGGGGACACATCGTAGAGATACTTGACTATCCGGAGCAAAGGGAAATTTGTAACGAATATGAAAGTTAAAAGTCAATATATATAGTAATGAATAGTAATAAAATCAGTTTATCACTCTACTTACGGCATCTACCCAGGTATTCGTGGATTGATTGATTCATTCATTCACTCAAGATGGAAATAGAAAATGAATGAATACCGTATAAAATATTGGCTTTCAAAAGAAATATACAATTATTAATAAATGATAAAGAAAAGAAATAAATACAAAATAATAAATGTAAAGAAAATCATATCAGAGAGTAATAAGTATCAGCCAAAAAACAAAGGAAGCCAAAAAAGCCGACTTCGCGTATAATCTTCAACTTGAACTAATAATAATCTGGGTGAAAGAGCACCAACATTCTCAGCCTGCCTTCACTCAACGCGTATAGTAGAGGAAAAAAAAACGAGACAAGTCCATTTGCTCTTAAATTTTAATCATGATTTTCCATACCCCCATAACCTTTCCTTCCAACTTATTATTACTTCGTTTTTCAATTCAACCAAAAAGAAATTATTCTCACTCAACACCTTAAAATATTTTCGAAGCATGTTGAATATCATCAATATTTGACCTCCCAAATCATAACCCATCACCCATACCGATACTGTACTATTGATTCGAGGCCTCGATATATCCTTCCTTGACAAATACAATACCTCACCACCCCAATTTTTGCGACCCGTCAATTCCCAGTCTTCAAACTTTCACGTCTCACAACTTCCACGACTTCTCTATCATGGCTTCAGCAAGCAAACCTACGCCGACTACCTCTGCTCCACGACGAAAGTCGTCGGGTCCGAAAGAGAAGAGTTCTATGATCATTACTCTCAAATTATCTCCTGCAAAGTTAAGGGGTGTTGGTCAACCTTTGATCAAAGAAGACTCTCCATCAAAGGATTCCACATCAACAATTCCAACTACTACGCCTGTCGCAAAGAGTCAAAATGGTGATGCTCCGGTCGAGTCGGATTCAAATACGCCCGTACCAAATGGTACTGATACACCAGTTTCGAAATCGATGCCCCCTCCAATGGAAGCAATTAAGAAGAAGGCTGGCGTTAAGAGAAGTTCTACTGCCGCCTTAGGATCAGAGACAACTCCCAGGGCTAGAGGCAAGCCAGGTCCAAAGAAGAAGGCAAGATTGTAAGTATATTGCACCCTTTCACTGTCGTCGAGCTTCAATGCTATATCTCTTGCTGGGTGGGTCAATGCTCTAGGGAACACCGGGCTCCGCAGTTATCTTCTTTTACATGTGCTAACTCTATCTTAGGGATGATGGCACACTTGCTCCTAACGGAAGTACTCCAAGGGCGTCCAATGGAAACAGTTCCCATCGGCTTGGGCCCAAGGCCAACCAAGGCGCAATCAATGCTGGCTTACGTGCCCTCGATCGTTCTGGTAAACCTTGTCGCAAATGGGAGAAGCGCTCCTTCATTATCAAAACATTTACGGGCATCCCTATCGAAATTCCTAGATGGAGAGCCCCTCCTAAAGTGACAGTTAATCCCAGTACTGAAGGTTCGTCAACTGGTGACAGTAGCAAGGAGAACAAGGAAAACAGCCAGATTGAAAGTGAGAAGAGCACTAGCGCCATGGATCTTGATGCTACCAACCTCGTCAGCTCTCCCCCAGCTATAGCTCCAGCTCCAGCTCCAGCTCCAACCTCTACATCTACCTCCACTTCTGCACATGCTGTTGCGCCTACATCCACTCAAGATCAAACTCAATCTCCTGCGGTTATCACTGCTTCCGCCTAATACCTTGCGCCTATTTTAATCTTTTATTCCGTGTATTAGAACTCGGGTCTTACCCGATCAACCTCTTCTTTCTCGTTAATGGGCAATCTTGTCAAGGAACCGGATTACAAAACAACCCTGCTTTGTCACCAACGCAAGACATGTATAAAAATTTCTTTGGTTTCAATTTACTGGGCTTTGGGAAATTCTACGGGGTGTTGTGGATGGAATGGAATGGGATGGAGTGGAAATAAATTCCGCCAAAGCAATGGTGTTTCTGGCGTTTCCTCAAAGCAGGGGAGTGTTAATGTAGCATATCGCGGCCTTTGGGTTCACGCATTATTGCTTAAACAATTATAGATTATGACTACTTTCTTGCTTTCACAGCCTGACCGGGCATACAAGGGTCAGTTCACGTGTTTCCTTGCCATGATCTCCAGTCCAGAGTTCCAACCATGATGGCAAGCTATTCGCAGACGGATGAGTGAATTCGTCAGTAGCTTTTACTTTTACAAAGGTAGCTTCGACTGGCTGTTCATTTATGTCATCGGTTCACGGCAAGTCTCATTTCATATAAGGGACCCAGATATTCATGTTATTCTTGGATATTTGCGTTTATCAGGGGATATTTACATGGTAATGATATTTTGTTTGAGCTTGTATTTAAATTGACATAATTGATAATGTGATTATTTGAGTTCAGATGGGCGTTCATTGATTTTCGTCTGATCGATCTGATGTGTTCTTCTTAAAGATTCGACCTCGATTGGGTGATGTATGTATATACTAAGTAGAATGATATGGCTGGGAACTATGCTCATTCAAACGGGTTTGAATCTCAATACATTGTGGTCTTGTGTCTTGGGGATGATTTCTATCATCATATCAAGTAGGGATTTCAGAAAGTATATTGAACACTTTGAGAGGATATCGTTCAGCTTGTGTATGTATGTAGGTAGCTAGACTAATTAATTACCTACCTACCTACCTGATTATTATACCGCTCATATCATCCCATCATAATAAATGTTACTCGAATTATGGTGAATTTGTTCATAAGCAGCAAATGATAGAAATCAGTGAAGTTCGTGAATCGTGATAAATGTTTCTCCTCATGATGATTTCCATCACACCCCCGGTCATCGGGGATCGAACCATAACGGGATTAGCTCACGTATGATGAAATCCGCAAATGGCAACATTCGAGGAACCTACCTACCAGCCTATCCAGCTACCGTACATTGATGTATTAAAGATTCGATAACAACTTATCATTCGTACAAACTACAAACTGAAGCTTTATAAGAAATTGAACATTCAGAAATATGATTCTAATATGAATTCTGAACTCAACCACATTAACACTTAATGAGATTTCGCTAGTCATGAAACAATCCAACTACTACTGGTACATCACACTTCGTCTCCACCTTGGTCCAATCCGTCATTCACTACTGAATTGAGAGCTGCAGATAGGTAATAAACACAACTTCTGCGCCTTGCAACCTCAAGCTCAAGGAACAAAACAACACAAAACAACCTCCATACACAAACAAACCTCTCGACTTCTAAATACTCACAAGCGACAACGAATCTCTTCTCTCAATCTAACTACTGTCTACATACTTTCGAAATGACAAACTCATATCCTTCGGGCTCACCGGGGGTTCCAGACTCCGGCATGCCTACTGGAGCTCCCGGTTTCATGCCTCGAAGATCTTCATATGCCTCTGTTGTATCTGGCATAGCTGCCGGGAACTCTCAACAATATGGACAACCTTCAAGACCCGGCCATTTCGCAAATCTCCTAAATTCGAATACACATATGTTAAATCAACAACATGATGCCATTTACTACGATCCAAATTATAATGGGCGATACGGATATGGGGCGTTCGCCGGGTTTGATGAGGAAAGTGGCAATGGCGGGGTCAATAATGGACGATCAGGATCATGGGGTAGAGGAGGACAACTGCCAAGCTTCTCAAGCGCTTTTGGTTCACTCGCAAATGAGTTTTCTTCACTCCCGAATGGGCATGGGTACGGTGGACTTGGTGGGAATGCGGACCATTTCTTTGTGCCCTCATATCTAAGGGGATCGAAATATGTGCAAAAGTTAGAGGAAGCGCACAAGGCAAAGGTCCTGGCGCATAGAGATGGGTCAGCCCCATCATCACAACCAAATTCTCTTTCAACTAGTGCTAGCAGTGTTAATCTACATGCAAAGATGGTCCCTTCGCATCGAGGTAGACCTTATGACCTCGTCGAAAAAACTCCCCTCGTCGAAGATGAAACCTTATCCCCATTGCCAAGTAAATGGAGTACAACAGACAAATTTGGAGCATTGGAAGTCACAAGTGATGGCTTTGAAGTGAAACTAACGGGTCCGAAATCCATGAACGATCGGGATAATGAGGCATCCGCCATCAGATCCGACCACCCCATGCCTCCCCAGTGTGGAATTTATTACTTCGAGGTAACAGTTTTATCGCGGAAGCGAGAAGAGTATGATTTTCAATTGATTTGCATGGTTGAAGCCTCACTAACGCTCACCTTAGTAGCTCCATTGGTATTGGATTTTCTACCAAAAAAATACCCTTATCAAGATTACCAGGATGGGAACCTGATTCTTGGGCATATCATGGTGATGATGGTCATGGATATGCTGGTGCAAGTGTTGGAAAAGCTTACGGTCCATCATTTTCTACAGAAGATGTAATAGGTTGCGGAGTCAACTTTTCAACTGGCGTTGCCTTCTTCACAAAGAATGGAGATCATTTAGGTTAGTACTTGTAAACTTTTCCTCATGCTACAACTCGATTCTATTCTATTGTTTCTGTTCTGTTTTCTTGAAACACCTGTTAATATCATCATTCAAGGTATCGCATTCCGAGATGTAACTGGAAGGGGCGAGCTTTTTCCATCTGTTGGTATGAAGAAACCCGGCGAGCATATTAGAGTAAATTTCGGGCAAAGTCCGTTCGTCTACAACATAGATGAAATGATCTTGGTCAGTGAAAATATTTCCATAATGTCTTCATGTCTTTAGCTCCGAGCATCCTAAGAACCCTTGTCTGCTATGCATCGTTTATTTCGGACCAGTCGCGCACCAAACGATTGGAGAGACAGCTCACAGTCAGAAATCGTGACCTAACACTTTTACAGCACGAAGAATGTCGAATTATGAATGAGATCGCTTCCACCAGGTACTTAATTTCGACCTTGTAGCTTGTTGGGATGCTAAACAGTCTCTTAGTACTACAAAACTTCAACCGCCATTAAATGAAACGGAATTGATTCAATCTTTGGTATGACTTACTCTCAAGACATTCCACTATCTAATGACTGATTCCGGATAGGTTCTACAATTTCTAACACATGATGGCTATGTCGAAACGGCAAGAGAATTTGCGAATGAAGTTCACTCTGAAAAGAAGGCTTTGAACATGGATCCTAATGTTACCATACCAGGATTCGATATCAAAGATGATCAAGATGCTAGCCATAGGCAACGTGAGTATTCCCGACTAATGCCAGATATCAATACTAATTTTATACAGGCATACGCACAGCAATATTAGAAGGGGATGTTGAGCAGGCCCTCAAATATACTAACGCATATTATCCTCAAGTTCTGAAAGACAACGAACATGTTTATTTTCGATTAAGATGTCGCAAGTTCATCGAAATGGTTCGACAGATGGCAGAAATGCATAACTCCAATTCTACCAACGTATCGAAGAAGAACTCGGCGCATAATGGGGATTGGTATGATGATATTATAAATCATGATATGGAACTGGATGATCATCAACCCCAGGGCAACAATTGGGATAGAATGGAAACGGACGGCGGTGATACCTTTGAAACCGATTATCAGAATTTGCTATCAGATACATTGTCATATGGACAGGTCCTTCAAGCAGAATTCAAGGACGATCCAAGAAGAGAGGTTAGCAAAGCTTTGGAAGATGCTTTCTCGTTAATTGCATACAAAGATCCTATCAATGAGAAAAGCGTCTCTCATCTCTTGGATCCGAGTGGAAGGGTTGCTGTAGCAGAGGAATTGAACTCTGCTATTCTTCGTAAGTCGTCTATTTTGCTTTCATTTTAGCTTGAAAAATCGCTAGCGCTCGCTTTCCCGTTTGTTTACTTGATTGCTAACACAGACAAAAGTCTCCCTTGGCAAATCATCCTCAGCGGCCCTTGAACGTGTCTACCAACAAACAACGGTACTTTTAGAAGACCTTAGAGAATCGGGCGGGCCGGGGGCTTTTGTTAATATTGATAATTATACGAGACCGAGGAGGAATGATGGCGCAAGTAGAAATCATAGTCAGGGTTAATGGGGAAATGCTTGTACAAAATTCCTGAAGTTTTCGGGAAACAATGCGAGCAGAGTATTGTCGGATGGTTTAGGGATAAGGGAAAGGATCGGAGATTGAAGGTCGGAGTGGGTAAATGAATGATTAATGATTAGCAACATGGAATGGTATACTATATTTAATGAAGTCATACCCGGCTGCAAAGCGAAGATATATCTATTCGAATATATGAGTGTATGACTGTGGTGTGAATACGCTTTTCTTGTAATATCCTTGGTAGGGTTTTTGATTCACGGTATGATCTCTAATGGGGATGGTATTATGTTACTTGATATGTTGGTAACATGTAATCAAGAGAGGAGGTAAGGGCTTGCATAGGGGATGCATTAATGTACACATAATATCAAAAGTAAACACTAGATAGGTATCTCAAATCAAGAAGCAATTTGTTTCTGCGAGTAAAACATTCGGTATTATTATCTGGGATAATAGTATATAATAAATCTAGTATATATATATATATGTGCGTGTGCGTGTGTGATCCCGTTTGATTTCTCCAAAAATCCCATTTCTCCTCTCCTGTCCTCTCATCTCCTCTCCTTTTGTCTAATAACAATAAATAGTAAAGTGACTAGGTAACCAACTGGTTATTAATGTGAGGTGAGAAATTTTGAAAAATAGTTGAATTGGATTGGGTTGGATTAAGTAATTAATCGATGCTATAATAAAAGTTGAAAGAAAAGGAAAGGAAAGAAAAAGCCAAAAAACACCATGTGTGGTCCTGGTAATGCTAAATGCTATATCCTAGATGCCGAATGCCAAAACGCCGCCGCCGTCGCCGCCTGTCTTGAACTCGTGGTTTCGTTATTTTGAGGAGTGGTGGTTGGTTGGTGGTTGGTGGAGTGGATGGGGAGTGAGTGATGTGATGTGTGCTGAGGTTTCGAAATTGTGAGAGGAGAGTATAGATGTAGATGAAGGGGTTTGTTGAAGGGAAGCGAGATGTGTGGTTTGTGTACTGGGGAAAGTATCTAGATAGTAGATTGGTGTTTACCCATCGCTTCTTTGCATCTTTTTTGTCTTGTGTTCGCGGTGGGAGTTATTTAACTCTCCATTTCTGGACGATTGATTGGTGCAGATTCGCATAAATAGGTAGGTGTGCTACCCATCGTATATCGTCATCTTCGCACGCTCATACACACCACCATTCTCCTTATTCTTAGTGTCTACAATCCGCAGCCCTCCATATCTCGCATTAGACATGCCATTTGTGCCCTCTTGGCTGCCTCGGCGACGAGATTGAAATCTTTTAGAAACGGGGAGGTTTCGTCTTGACTTGAGGAGCGCTGGGGCGCTTGGGGTGCGGGGGGTTGAGGAGCGGATGTTGGGCCGCTAGAGGAGGAGGAGGAGGATTTCGAGGGGCCGGTTGGGAAGGATTGGAAGTAAGTTGATGAGGAGGTGGTGCGGGTTGGTGATGTGAGAGGGGCGTTCATTTTTGCGTTCTTTGGGGAAATAAGGTTGGTTGCAGGTAGATGGAAAAGTATAATTTCTTTGTTGTGTTTGGAACGAAGAGCGGGGTTAGAAGAGCAGATTTTTAATATGAAGAACTTTCTCTACTTTTTCGGTAGGAGGAATATATATATATAAATCGGTATTCAAGTATCTGTATGATCTGAACGACGTAACGTATGAATCCAAGCTCGTTTTTCTTGCTCTTTGCTCTTGTATTTTTTGTAACTCCCAAAATGCGTATACCTCGGTCGAACTAAGACTCAAAATTCTTCAAGTGGTTCTCCTGCGGAATTTAGACTGGGTAATCTTAAACTCAAACCCCGGACTTATTGTGGGAATCGAAGATGGTTTGATCGTATATGACGATCGGTCTTGTTTTGGGACTTGGAAAAGAGATTCCGAAGAAAGCTTGACTCGAAGTACGTAGATTGATACCGGATTGGTGGCCTGCGATATGATGATGGACGAGAGGATGTGTCAAGTGTCAATTTCGAAAGAAATAGTGTGAGAGTATATATTCAGAAACAAAGATGTCAACTTGAACTAAAGGGATGGAGATGAGGGGTAAAATGGCTGGTTGAGTACAAGATTGGTAGGAAGGTAACCTGGATTTGAGGTGGGATGTTAATAGTAACGTGAAGCGGGCACGGAGTGCTTTTTAAGTACTCGGTAGATTTCTCGTTGTTGGAGAAGATGTGGGAAAGTGGTTCTTAAAAGAGGTCGGTCGAGATATGGGTGGTGATGATTTGAGCCAGGTCCTTTGTTTCAAGTGACTTCCTTTGAGGACAAGAAGGAATTGTTAAGTATTTGAATCAAGATGATCAAGTGACGAAATTCTTTTCTTTATTTACAATATCGGATTGAAAAGGTTTCAACAAGACAAGCAAGGTTTGGAAGTGGGTTAAATATGATATTCTCAAGGGTCTCATTGATTCAGAAGGGATTGCTTTCGGTAAACATATTTTTGACAATTAGACAGCGAAGGAGCAGCATCATCCGAGTTACGATTTTGAATGGGGATAATTCAGGGTTATCGATTATTGTCTCATAGGTATCCTCTCTATGAGGGTAAATTCAAATCTAATTGGTTGTTGTCTCTAAATATCCCACAACCGTTTTTCATTTGATTTTTACCAAAGTATTTGTTATCGGCTACCTACTAGGTACATATGTTGCTAACTCAATTTATGACATGGGCAAAGAGAAAAGACCGCTTTGTTTTCTCCGCAATTGCAAGGTACTCGTACCAATTTATCGAAGAACTAATCCATTTTTAGCATTTCCCCATATCACTATCGAGTTAGTCGTAAGTTAGCCACTTCGTAAGCATTTTCTTTCGGGTTAATATTTCATCCCGCCGTGAGTGAGAGTCACTAAGAGCTTTATCGCTATGGAACCGAAACGGATCATACGTTTCTTTCCTTTTCATCCGAGGTACAACGATTTCCATGTTGCGAGGTCGGATAAGAGGTTAAATGTATGTAGGTATGTATATGTATGAGAGTATGAAAGTATGAGAGTATGAGAGTATGAGAATAACCACTTTTCGAAAAGGGCTCGGCTATTCAATTGTTGCCCCCTTTTATATATATTTTTTCATCTTTTTCTCCTATCTTCCTCACTTGCTCTTATGATAAAAATGGCCTTGTTGGATGTGACGATATATTTCCTTCACACTGACATACTAGCACGCTTATCCTGCATGTCAGAAAAAATCTTGCATGCATTTTGTACGCATCCATTTCTTATGATTCGGAGGTTCTTTTTCATACCTTGCAGGTTCATGCATCCAAGATCTTTAAAAAGATTCCAAGGCAGTTCATCTCATCCAATATCATTCCATCATTCTCACGCCAGAGATGCATTTTATATATACATGGAGGTTGCTATTTCGGTGGTAATGTGGGGCCACACCAAGTACTGTGTAGCTTTCATACCCGATCATTCTCGATATTCTTCAAGATACCTTTTCAATATTGATTTCTCAATCGCTGAATCCCTCAATCCACTCATAAGGTACCTAGAACCTAGATACCATAACCAATCTGGCATCCTACATTTTACGGATAAATCCATTTTTTCCATCAATTAAAAACGGGAGATACTTCGGCATTTATGTGTACATTCCGGTAAATATACGTATCGTATCGTACCTGGTACTAACAGCTCACACTCATCAGGACTAGGGAAAGTTGTAACTTGTATGGACCTTTAAATCTAATTCGAAATGCAAAGGTGCCTTATCCTATCCTATCCTCCGTTCTTGCCGTTCCTCGGCCCTTTTTTTTTCGCATTGAAATTTGCTATCCAGAAAAAGATTGAAAAAAAATTGAAAAAAATTAAACAAATGAAATTAATTGAGTCGGTGCGGTGAGGCCAGCGTGCAGCCTCATCATTTTAGTTTTTGTCCCATCAGAGAAAAGGAAACTATCGGAAGACGCGCCGAAACTACCAAGGTACCTAGTCATAGTCACGGATTTGTTACGGATTTAACTTAACTCGATCATTATTGTTCTGATTCGATATTACCCTGGTCTGCTCTATCTAAACCATTCGAGATTGGCAAGGGAAGCTATGCCTCCTTCAAATGAATCAACCTCGTCCGCGAGGCCGAAGCAGAATGAGAGAAAAGATGGCTCGACTACCCAAAAAGATACCACATACAATCAATCCAATTTCACTCGACAGACAAATGCTGTGAAGGATTTATTCAGTATACCTAGACCGGTTAAGAAATTGTTTGATAAAGTTCCTGTTGTTACATATCCAGCAAACGAATTACCACAAAGGAGTCCTGGGGCAAAGGGTAGAAGAAATGATAGAGATGCTAGATTGCCCAGTTTATATATCTTCTGTAGAGAGGGCGAGGAAGAGAATGGAGGCAGACCAAGTTTTAATCCGGGATGTTTGAAATGGCAGGTATGTCTACCTATGTAGAGATTGAGGCAAGCAATATCAAATGAAAGATAACGAGGCTGACGCTATGAACAGACGTTTTTAAATCTCGCAGGAGTTAATCATAATATTGTCTCTTCAAATAATCATGCTTCACCTACTGGTGTCCTACCTTTCCTCTTACCAGGCATCAAATCGAATTCCTCACAAGATGACCATCTTCCAATACCGAGTAATGGACTGGTGAAATATGCAAAGGAACAAGGGAAAAAAGTCCCTGAACCAAAGAGTAGAAAATTGGAAGCTTATCAAGCTCTAATCGATCATAATATACGAAATGCTTGGGTATGTCTCTTTGCTTCCCCAATATTAGACTTGACAACCCAACTAACCTTCTCAAGCTACACACTCTTTATCTAACCCCCTCGAATTTCCGCGCGATAGCCGCTCCCCTCTACATAGACCCGGCCTCCTCCTCTCTCCCAGTCCGCCTCTACACAGCCCATCAACTACGCTCCGCAGCCGAATCGGAGTTGCGCAAGAGCGCGGAGATTATTGACGAGGAAATGATTTATAGGGAGGCGGACAGAGCATGGGAAGCACTTAGTTTGCTACTTGGGGAGGAGAAATGGTTTGCTGGGGATACGCCGGGCCTTTTTGATGCGAGCGTCTTCGCTTATACGTGGTTATTGGGTGATGAGGGGTTGGGGTGGGGGAAGGGTGATAAGAGGTTGGCAGAGGGAGTGGGCAGGTGGAGAAATCTTGAGAGGCATAGAGACAGGGTATTTAGGAGGTGTTGGGGGGAGGGGGATGGTGTACTGGTATGAAAGGGAGGAGGAGAGATGTTCTAGAAATATAAGATGGGCGAAAGGGAAAATGGGTGTTGTCACTATAATGGGAGATCTGATGACACCGAAGAATTTCATGAATATCATGATCACCAACAAAGTACAGTTTCGGGGGATTGTGGGATGGTAGAGGGATGAAATAAATGAATTTCCCCCATCCCCATGCATAGTAGCATCACAACTCAAGGAAACTTATATTCAATCCAGAGAGATTTAAGTCGGTGGGAAGTATTACTTCAACTATGACTTCTCACAAAATGTATGTTACTCGTTTCAGGTGTTTTTGCTTCTTCTCTTTTACTTCGCGTTTTGCTTACAGCTTCTGCGTGAATACGGTAATGTGGATGCATATACCCGAGTGGGTTTATCGGCGCTTGTGTTTAAAATGAGAGATATAATCACCGATGATGTGGAATTATAATGAGTTTTGCTTTTGGGATTCAATGGCTCGGGATCCGGGATTGCATAGAGAGTATGCTATGAATTCGAAAGTTGAGAGAATGCTAAAGTCCCTGAGTTTATATCCAAGGGAACAAGTAAAGCCTAGGAGATCGCTGGTTAGGTAGTAATGTATGCTTGAAGTTTACCGTTCCTACGATGTACAGTATATGAGTTGGGAAGTTAGAGAAATGCATAGCTGTACTATACTAACTACCGAAGATTGTATATTATATATAGGATTGCCCCTAGGAGCTCAACTCATTAGAGCTAGATCTGTACTTCGGCCACTCAAACTGAAAAGCCCACAGTTCTAATTTATCAATGCAAGGTAATCTATACTATTCCAACGTGATCTCTTCCCACTCCCCACCCTCATCTACCGCCTCTTCAAACATAATCCTGCCTATGTACGCCTCCCTTACAAGCCTATACCGCCCATCCGTGCCCTATCTCACCACGAAGGGCACTGGCGATCCTGCCATTACCACAATCGAATCGCCAAACTCCACATCAAGGCCCCCCACTCCCACACAGCCCAGCGCAGTAAAGAACAACTGGCGATACGAGAGAGTACGCCCTGCCCTATCGTGGAATTCCACACCCTCGCTGGTTGACGCCATCACTCCCGACGGGCCGTCCTGGCCACTACCTATGAGGCGGCATGCGCGACTTTCGAGATGTGACGTCTCTTCTTCTCCGTCGCGAGCAGTATTAGGTATGAACCCCCAATCGCCACGCAGCCAGCCTATATGTTTCATCTCTTCCACGATACTTATCATGCTCGTGAATCCAGCTGCATCAATCTCGCCGGCTAAATATTTCTTCCTGGTTTGTATTAATTCTTGCAAGCATGCCCTTTCAAATTGAAGCGCGTGTTCAGAAGCAGCTGGCGATACACCATCCGCAAAATTGGCTATAGTCGTTCGCCAAACAACTTCGTATAAATCCCGACCAGCGTTCAAATCTATATACGTCGGTGCGATTTCGAAAAAAAAAAACTCTGCAATCTGTGTGTAATCCGAACACGAGTGGTTTCCGTTATGATGTCGATATTTCGGGTGCTGAACTTTGCCTACCATATCCACAAAGATAACTTGTACCATCAAGTAGCGCCCGTACAGCGTGGCTGGCGGTGGCATCTTCCAATGCGAGTTCCCAGCCGCACACCATCCTATCTTTACCGGTTCCAATTCGATCTGCCAAAGCCCGTGAAGTCTCGGCGACTGCGAGAGATCGGGGATCCAGGACGGAAGATGGTGTATGTTGCGATGGGCTGTGTGGCCTGTAATCGATAATATTTGCAACCCGGCATGGGTGAGAAGAGTGAACCATGCTGCTTCTTGGTGAACCTCTGTGACTGATTTTCCATAGTCCGGGAGAAGTTGTCGTCGCGTTGCAATCGTATTCGGGGTTCTGTAGATATCTCTGTTGGCTAGGGAGGCGAAGGCAAAGACTTTATCTCTTGCATCAAAGCACAAATTTGTCCGACTAAGTCTCCAGAGCTCTAGAAGCATAGCAATGGGATCGATACTGTCTCCAAAAGGACGTAGAGTTGACGCGTCTTTTGACTGAATGGTTGTATCAAATATTTTGAGACTTGTGATCCTGTATGGCAAAAAGAACACGGCTAGATCTGGGTCTAAACGAGAGTGAAAAACTGGTCTAAATAGAGACCACTCCAGGAGTCCTGCTGTCTAATTTGTATGGATACAGAGTTGGCTTGACATGGCCTACCTGCATCTCCATCTTGCCAAGGGTCTGGACGTGATGAAGCAAATCAGACTCTATCAAGAAATAAGAAGTCAGGATGAGAAGATTCCAGGGGAATGTTTTTGATCCGTATAGAACGTCAATTTGAGATGAAAGAACTGCTTCCTGGATTACCCAGGATCTTCTAAACCATTGGCGTTGAAAGAATGCGAAAAAAGCAAACCACTTCCACGAAAATATATCTGGCAAGTCTAGCTCCCTCAAAAAATCTTCTGGATCCAATGATGCTTTTCTTCGAAACAGAGTCCAGGCTTGACCGCTAGTGTTGTTACCCATGGTGAAGAGAAGTTCAAGTGCTGGCTCAGAAAACACATCACTTTCGCCGAGCCAGATCCAAGTCTTCTGACTGTGAGTGTAAATATCACCCATGACGGACACTTGAGAGTTCTTTTCCTCGTCGTTATTCTGATTTATGCATATGGCGTCAATCCAGAACTCTTCGGGAGGGCAGGCTCGGTCCGGAAACCTTCCTAGCATGGACTATCGTATATTTTCAAAGTTAGTAAGAGACTGTCGCCACCGGCACAAGAATCGATACAGATTCTCGCCAACTTTAGTAATCTTACCATCGCATACTATTGGTATATCGTGCCGTGTATCGGCTTTAGCAACTTCTTCTGACGAAAAAATACCATGAGCATTGCTCCAAGTGTAAGACAACGTAGCATATCGAGCACCGTCTCGGAAGTTGACAGTTTTTGTGGACACACAGATGGGGGGCCATAAATCCTGAGAGATTGATAACATTTTGACTAAGCGAATTGTATCCTTTGGCGAGGTCAAGTCGGTGTATACGAAGGGAGCTAGTGTTAACCCGTCAAATAAAAGTGAGGTTGGTAAATCGGGTACTATTACATCTTCCATCACCGGAACTCGGGAGAGATACTTGAAATATTCCCCGTATAAATCGAATAATTCATGAGCTGTGAATTCTGAGGTGTCTTCCACGCGCGTGGTATTCCAGCTCCGGGCCGGCATTTTCGCTTTCTCGACGACACTCTCGAATCGGTCGGCTGCGCCTTGGAATGCCTCTTGGGCAATGACGACACCCTGCCATACAGCAGATAGAATAGCTGGTCTGGCAATAGTGGGATGGTAAAGTACCATGTTTTTGAAAGTGTCTAGCTGCAGCCTGGCAAGGACGATATCGGGTGAGAAAACACCTATGCCTTCGGAGGCCTGGGAGATCCTAGGGGTTATCATGGCATAATATTGAGCTATCTTACTGATAACCAGAGCTAGACTTAAGATAGCGTATCGGTCCGTGTTTTTGTCCATAATGGATTATGAAGTAAATAAGGTGCTGGTTACAATATGAGGATGAGCGAGACCGCACAGAAATCCTGCAAGTTCAACAACTTAAGCGGCGAAAGTGCCAAAAGAATTGTTAAGATATAACCATATATTTGATGAAACACTTGTTGCAAAAAAAGGCTTTTTGACCGGGAATAGCGTCCTTCCTTTTAAATGACTAGAACTCTACTCAGCCTCCGAGAACAACACGCCCTTTTGCATCACTTTCCGTAGGAATATCTCAGAACGTGCGAAGATATTCCTGTATATACAAGCAACACCTTCTACAGGTGCCACGTTTGCTGAGGAGCAGGCAGATTCCAGTACACTTCTTCATGACTTTTTCAAATTCAGCTTCCTACAGTCTGGTCAGCCTCATCTCATACACCAATCATCAATTTGTCGAGTAGTAATGGCCTACTCTCACGTGGAAGTCCAAATAACCAATGATGAATATTGGCCCTGCTATTCTTTGCCACCGTTTTCCAATTTAGTATTATCATTCTTTCAGATGACCAAATAACGGATGATTTGGATATTCAAAATGGCTGCGAGACAGGGAAACTTTTGTGCTTGATCTTAACCTGCAGAAGTCGCCTGTATATCGCGACTGATATGGTCAATGTAAATATCACGAAGCGACATACCACTCAAACCACTTGATAATATAGGCCGCGATGTTAAAAGTATGAGTCACGTGGGTGCTAGAGCAGGGGGAGCTAGCCCTACTTAGTACTAGTAAGAGCTCTGGCTTATATCAGAGCTCTTTCTCTCATAGCTAGCTACATTACACTTAATACAATTGATCTCTGAATGCCCTCATATTCTACCCTATGCTTCCCGCCGTACCCTGTAGAGAGTCATACTTGAAACACGCGAGTACATTTTTTTACTCAGATTTTTGGAAACTAGCAATAAAAATTCAACATAATATAACCAGAAAACTCATTTTAATCAGCGAAAACTTTTTAATGGAATCTCCGTAACCAGCTTCATCTCAAACCCTGAATATTTACCCACCAGTCATGATGGCTTCGGTTCAAGGTGCCGACGAGTGGAGCTTCAAACTTGAAACCTTGACTGTGCTTCCTCTTACAAACCAGACATCCACGATTCCATCAAACACGTCAGCAGACTCTTTGATCTGTGGAGTCCCAAACCCCATAATAGCGACACATCTCATACTGGTAGATGTAGTAGCAGCCTTGTCGTTCTTGTCGAGATCCTCTAGCTTCAAAAAGAGCGCGTCAGAGATATGTGGTGTAGGGTTAGTCTTTGATGCTGGGGAGCGAATCTCAACGCCTGCTTCTGTCTGGACGTAATGTAGATACCATTTGATATCCAAGTCCTTCCACAAGGTGAAAGTTTGACTTGTTTGAGGTGGTTGAACAGTCACCGTGTTCGCGTTGTCAAGTGACATGCGTGGTAGCATACTCTGGGATGCTAAGCCTATTTGTGAATCTACAAACACTCCAACTGGAATCAAGAGGCCATCCACAATACTGATCCATTTAAAATCGTTCGCCGACTGCCCTTTGTTCACAAATAACATAGGCTGAGGCAAAAAAAGCATTGACCACTGATATTTCTTAAACAATGCCGTGAGAAATATCATCTTAATTTCATCCATGAGAAGGTTGTAATTGATAGTAACGCCCTCAAGCTCCATTGCTCCGATCAATGCCCAGCAAGAATCCTCGTCCTTGCCGAATGTACGGCTCTTCTTGCCACTGAGTATATACAGTGGAGAAGCCTTACTGTACGCGACGAGACCAGAGGTGACCAGAGCTCGAAGGATTTGTCGAAATTCATTTGCCATGTAAACTGACTCGTCAATCAGTATGCCGACCTGATTTTGGGGTTCTTTCCCATTGGCTTGCAGCAAGAAGGATTGGGCTACCTCGACAGCGAGTCTAGTAATTCTGGCCGTCAAGTCAATCACCGAAGCGTGTCCTCCATTGTGTATGAACGTATCATCTTCAAGAGCATTGCTAGCGCCATCGATTAGGATAGGTTCGGGGAGCAGAACACCTTCTTGGAGCGTCCAACCCGAGACGAGCCATCGCTCCAATTTCCGGGATTCAGTGAGCAGTTGCACAATTTTATCAAAATATGCTTTGGACTTGGTTGGTAGCGTTCCATTGTCTTTTGATCCAGCTAGAAGTAGCGTTTTCAATGGGCTTTGCAGACTCCAATCTGTTGAATGAAGCCACACGATACTCTTTTTAGCATTGCGGTATATATTCCTAATAAATTGATTAGTTATAATTCAGTAAAACTGGGAATAAGCGAACAAACAATTGCTTCCCGATTTCTTCGTGCCCTGCACTTCTCAAGCTAGGAGTAATAGTTCGGCGACCATTCCAAGTCTCCTGAGGAACACACATCCAATCCCACCAGACGTAACGAGTGCCAATTTTTGCCATAACCCCTCTCGCTCGATCAATACTGAATCCAGAAGTAGTTGGTACGTCCCAAAGAAGACCGCCTGGCAGTTTATCATCTGGCTGCGGTTTGTCGAGGAATGCGATATAACCCCAGGTATAGGAAACGATACCATAGCCTTCCGTTTCAATGGTATTGGCAATATAAATGTATCTCTTGAGCTTCCAGTCATGAAGATCAAGGAGCCATCGAGGGGTCTTTGGATCGTTTGGAGGAATTTGCTGGTCTCTACCCCTGTGGTGGCAAAGTTAATATTCTGAACGAAGAGAAATTCAGTATAAATCCCCATACAAATTTTTAGGTTGTATATTACAATATTAATATTCCTTTCGTTATAAACAAAACGCTCACTTCGTCAGTGACAAATATTATCAGTTCAAAATGGGACCTATTTATTATTGAATTTTTATGAAAAATGACAATATTATATATGCAAAGTCTATATTCCTTGAAATCAATTATAAACAGATACAAAAGTAATATTACTATAATATAAGGTATATTCAACTTTCTAATCAGAATCTAAATCATTCCTTAAAATCAAAGCTATAAACCTATTACAATAACTTCCAAAATCCTTTATAACCTCCATTCTCTTAATAACATCCCTTATTTCTTTCAATTTTATAGTCTTTAATTTATCCAATCTTTTATTAACAAAACTATTAATTATTAAGAAATCCCATTTCCTATATCTTTATACAGAACGAAATTCTTGTACTATTGCAATCTCTTCCCAATTATAATTTTGAGTAATAATCTATACCCTTTCGTATTACTCTGTCGCCTTCCCTTCTAAATACTACTGCACATATAAGTTATTATAATTCTTTATAAAAATATCTTGCCCAACTATAATCCTTATCATTATTCTGATATCGATTCTTGCTTTTTTAAAGAGTTTTGTAGAATTCTTATCAATTAGCCATTGTTCCAAATCTTCCCCTCTGAAATGCTATTTAATTAGATTGAATTGAATACGATTTAAATTCGTTTCGAGAAACGTTCTGGTTGTTATTAGGAATTCCAATTCTTGCCCTAATTCTTTCTCTCTTTGTTTATAGCGACTTTTTGATTCTAGCAAGTGATTCATATATTCCATTTATATTAATCGATTTGATAGTGCTTTATCTATATCTATTATATTAATCACTATCCCCTTACAAATACTGATATATCTTTCTATTGGTTATACTCAAAACACTCACCCTGAGCCTAAATCCCTAATTTGTAATGCTATCTTTTGTTAGGTTTTTTTTATATGTTTTTATATAACTTGACTGAAACTATACAGTATTGAATCCATATATTTAAATGAAGCAAAGAATGTATATTGATCTTACACATTTTCATATAATCTTTTTTGTTCTGATAATATAACTTTTGAAACATTTGTATGAATTCTCTTGCTTTATGTTCGAGGTGGTTTAACTCTTCCTCTGATATCGATTTTTTGTGATATAAAATATATATATCTTTTAGTAATGTAAAGTTCTTCAGATAGAAGTTAAAACCTAGTAAATTTGCTAATAGAATGATTCTATCCCATATAAAAAACTCCTTTTACTTAGTAGCTTTATATCCCTTTCAATATTTGTTTATATGCTTAGTGCCCTATTCAAATTGTAACAGAATCGTATATCTTGCATCTTCTTGAATAGTGCCCAATCAACATCATTCTTTTTCTGGTACAACATACAGTACCAAAGGTGCTTCCTCATCCAATCCATTTTCTCTCTGATTTTCTAAATTGCATTCAATATTCTCTGAATCCGATACTTATAAGGTAATCGCATTTCTTATCCTATCCAGAGATCGGTTTCCTGCTTCGAAGGTTGAGAAGAGTGCCCTATCTTTTTGTTGTTTACACCTCTTTTTCAACTCTTTCACCTTTTTCCTATAGAATTTCTCATCATCTAGATTGAATTACCTGCCCCTCTATAATAGGTAAAGATCCTATACTACATTTTATAAGATACAATATATTATATTGATCTTAATACTCTTTATAAAATGAATCAACTCAAGTTTGAGTAATATAGAATAATGTATAAACCCCTAATATTTATCTATTGCTATTTTATCCATTTGCATTCCTTTTTATTCGCTTAATTGAAATCGTATATTCTTCCTTAGTTCTAAACCTTCAATTTGTAATTATACTATAGTGTGTGATATATAATAAGAGCCATCATCAAGTTTACGAATATCATAGATCATACAATAATGATATGGTTGATACACATTACCAGGCTCCTTTAATCCTATAGACTCAGTTCTTTCTGGCCTATCCTTAGAGATAATAATAATCCACGCGTGTAGTATAAACGGCTTTCTAGTAAAAGAGTTATATAATCGATGCTTTAAATCATTCTCCTTGGTCATTTTATTAATGCCTTTACTTAAAACTAGTATTTCATTTATTATAGATTATAGAAAGGAGTCTAAATCACTAACCTTTTTTAATTCAGGTATTAAACAAGACAATAAAAAGTTCTACTTCTTTATTCGTTTATTTGAAGGAAGATTGAGATTAAATAGAACAATAGGATATATATAATGATTATTGATTTTAGTTATCTATATACTATCTTATAATAGTGTTAGGGCTATATTCTCAGTCTTATTTCTAATTAATAATAATATATAAAGATAGAACTTTAGGAGGGACTTATTTTTGAAATAGATCAAGCTTTTTTCAATAATAATTCTAATATAAATCTTTATCGAAGATATCCTCCCATCCTTTGTTATTATTACCTCAATCTTTAATCCCATCAAAACTTGCCCTGTATATTATTAGAATCTTAGTCTTAAAGGATCTGAATTATACACTTAATCTTCTTACTAATGGGAAAAAGAGGAATTGCTTTTTGAGTTGTCTTTCTCCCCTTTTATTCGTTTTTTTATGCTATTAGGGTTTCCTACAAAATCCATAGCTACATTGATCCGCTATATTATTATTTTCAGTATAGATTATATAGCTTTTAATATAATAATCAATTCATTTAGGTTGTAAATCAGTCTTCTTTTGAAGCTATATATTTGTTCTCTAAATACTTAAGAATGGATTAAAGACATTAATGATATAATCTCTATATTTTGTAATGAATTCGATTATCTTTTGCTATTCAATATATATAATATATATTTCAAGCGTAATCCAGTTAATCAATATTTCAGTATCTATATAATATTAGTTTATTACTAAATAGAATCAAAATATCTAATTTACTCTAATCTATTTGATTTGATTCATTATCACTTTCAAAATCATTACTATTCAATCCTTCATTTGAATCATATTGTATATAATCTAGTTCTTTAATTGTTTGATTTAGATTTATATCCAGCCCCAATTACTGTATTCTAGAATTCCCCTTATTCTCCTCCTTCAAGAAGTCCTTTATTGCTTAGATTTCTATTAATATTCTTCTTATCTTATCCTCTACAAAACCCTAAATAGCATTATCACTTTCTTTATTATTATTATTATTTTCGATTTCTTGATTATCTATATTAGAATTGTTGTAATTAGATAACCCCCTTGAATACCAATTATAATTACTATTGAATAGCTATTCCCTTTGATTATATTTATAAAAGGTAGTTCGAGAGACTAATTTGCTAGTTGAGTATCTTTAATAGTTATATATTTTTATTGATAAAGACAGGAATATATTTCGACCAGTCTTAAATAATTATGCAGCTTTGTGATACTTTTGATTCAAGTGTTTTCTGATAATCTATATAAATTGAGGTTTGCTATAGTATTTTTTGTATAAATAGTATTCGAATCTATTTCCAGATCGCTATTAACGATCTCACTATTACTATTGGTATTGTATATTCTATTATCTCTAAAATTATAAATAAAAACAATTGTTTGGTTTTATTATATTATATTTCGAAAAAGCGTAAAGGAGCTCAACAAACTCTTCAAACTCTTTTTTCTTTTTGGGGAAAAAAAGTAAGTTCTATGTATCCTTATTCCTTTACATTATAGTTTGCTTTGGTTTCTAGAAGCTGTATCGCTTTGTATTATATCTGTACTGTTATTACAAAAAGACTCACCATCTATTAAGCCCAAGTAAAGAAAGGGGGTCAGAGCTTGAGCGATTCATTAATTGATTCAACTTCTTTAGAGCCCAAATAAAAAGGTTTTATTAAATAGCTTTTTATAAGCAGTCAAATAGCTAATATAATAACTTTTTGGGGTATCTGAATTATATTAATATTTATTACATCTACCAAGCTAGGGAAAAGAAATATGTAAAAACATATAAAAATATATAGAAATATATAAAAAAAGAAGGAATAGAAAACATTATATTATAATATTCTTTTTCAAAGAAAGCTATTAATCTGAAAGCAGAAAATACATTCATTATACTAATCTTATATCTTGATAAACCACCCAACCACACTCTAACAACAAAGAAACACTTGAGGTCAAATTCTGCATTATAGCTTGAAAGCAATTATATGCTTTACTCCAATAATCCTTTCATTGTAGAAGATTATAGATTCAAGCTATAGCTTATTTGAGTATTAGTTTAGAATCTAAAGTTGAATAAAGTTGGAGGAATAATGAAATACAAATTAGTATAAGGAAATGATTTATATACCTCTCTTGATTCCCTTCAAATACTATTATCAAAATACTCTTTCTATTCATCAGATATTTCGAAGCCTATCTCCCCCTCCAATTGCCTCACAATCTTTTTATTACAATCATCAATATTCATTTCCATATCTATATCACTATTATCTTTTACTTCTTCTTCTTCTTCTTTTCCATTATATTCATTTATTTCCGATTCCCACTTATCATTTTCGCTATCAGTAATAATATCAAAATCAAAAAGGTTATCATCATTCTCCTCCTTACTTATTTCAGATTGGGAATCGATATTACTATCAATCTCAATCAAAGAATTGAATGATCTAGCCCCATGTATAATAATCTGATTCGCTCCCGAATCAACCCTAAGAAAAATGGAGGTTAATAAATACATTAATTATTTCTTAATTAATAATACGATTCAGATTAAATACCTTACTTTTCAATCTTCATTGAATTCATAATTTCATTTCTTTTTTTCTCCTTTATTCTTTTACAATCTTCTTCACTTGTGTTTTAATATAATACTATCTTTTTTAGCTTTTTGATATAATAAATAGCTTTGACTTTTACATTTTCTTTTGCTTTAAATATAGTATATATATCTGAAGATAGATTTTGAATCCTTTCTCGCCTTTCTCGTTTGCAAATAGTATGTGTATTTGATATATATTCATTTTTGTTTTTGTAATGCTTTTCAGGTATACTACTCCTAATAGTTTTTGTGGATAGTAATATCTTTTATTAATCTTTTGAATTTAATATTGAAAATGAAAGCGATATTATAGAGTGGAATGAGATTTCTCTATAAGAGAGTATTGAAAAGAGTAGTTAAAAGAACTACTTTTAATCAATTCTAAAAAAGGCTAGGCACAGATAATGTAGTATATCATATGACCATGTTTGCTTCTTTCGCTATACAAACAGAAATCTGAAAACTCTAATACAAACGCTTCTTTTTCTTTACTAAATCTAAGCTTATATTATAAAGAGATATTGAATTATAGATCTCAAAGTTTTATATAAAGTATATTATCTTTTTTGAGTAATATAAGGGATATTATTATGCTAATATAAAGACAGCATTTATGTGAGCTTATTAAAATAAAAAGGGAGAAGAATGCTAGACGATCCAGGAATATACTTGATTAAAGAGATTCACAAGGGTCTGAAAATGATCCTATTTATATACTAGATCTTTCTCCCCCTTACTCTCCCCTTCGCTCTCCCCTTCGCTCTCTTCCTCGCTCCCCCTCCTGTTCCCTTTCTTGCTCTCCAACTCGCTTCCCCCCTCGTTCTTCAACTCGCTCTTCACTTTGCTCTCCTACTCGCTTTCCAACTTGTTCTTCACCTTGCTTTTTCATTCGTTTTCCTTCATTTCAATGTCAATCCAATAGTTTCGTATATAATATAGGAGCTCAGATTGGTGATAAAATCATCAAATCTAGTTGAACAAAAAAGTCTGTTTTTGGCTGAAAGTCTAAATCAAAGAAAAGTATCAAACGAACTAAGATATCTATATTTAGGCACAAACCGAGAAGAATTCTATTAAGTGGAAAGAGAGTTTGTGATTTGAATAAGTTTATTTATAAGATTAAATATTGAATAATTATATTGATTTCATTTAGAGCTTTTATCAAGGGAAATAAAGTTTTATATAAATACTTAGGCAAATCTTATACTCTATATATTGTTTGCAAGACTTGTATAATAGATAATACATTTGATTCGATATAATATTCGATTTCAAGTATTAGTAATCAAAGTGCTATAAGAGGCTGCGGAGATAATGTTGATAGTGCATTTTAATAATAAGCTTTCAATAAACTTGTTTTAATATATTTACTAACTTAAAGTAGTTCTACAGGATATAGCCCACTATGTGTATCGAATTACTATCATAGGGAGAGACACAGGATTGTTATAGCGAACATTAAAAAAGGCTGTGGGCATTAACGATATTAGTCTTGTATTAACATTAGAAGATTTTAGTAGCTACAAAACCTAAATCTTCAACCTCTTTTCTTTCTTGTTTTTCTTATGTTTTTATATGTTTTTACATATTTTAAAGTTTTTTTAATATTTGTTTTTAGGAATAAGATTGCACTAAATATAATCAAGAATATCATTACATATTATTAACATAACTGAAATCAACATTGATAAGAATAAGATAACAAAAGTAAGTAAAAAGAGTAAAGAGAATAAAAAAGTAGTAATTGTAAATCATATATTTATAGAGATTAGATACCCCCTTAATGACAGTTTAGTATTACTATTATTATTAATTCATTTTAACATCATTAAACAAAATTATATTCAATATGCTATGCTTTCCTATAATCTTAGTAAGGTATAAAAAAGCCCTTCCTCAAACACTAATTCAAAGGAGACAGTTTGAACAATAAAGTCCTTTTACAAGTATTAATAGATCACCTGTCGTTTTAATATCAAGTATAATAATATCTGGATATAGAAAAAGAATGATAATAGATTTTAAAGCGATTTTTGATATAATAAAGGGATGTTTCATTTAGTGATTTAAAGACAGTTATGATTCTAATATATTTATATACTTCTAGATTCATATACAAAATCAATTAAAATGTGTACAAAAGCAAAACGATTCCTGTAATTGGAAAGCCTTATTATCTACTCTTTAATAGTATATTTGAAAAAATGCTATAAATGAATTCCTCAATTTAAAAGACTTCGAGAACTTATAGCTTATGGATACTATTTGTACTATTATTATATAGAATAGATAAAGCAATAAGAAAAGACTTGCAATAATGAAAGCGAAAAAACAACGAATTTAGAGCTCTTTAGGATTATTAAGAAGTGAGTTTTACAATAAGAAGAATAAGTTTGTATTGAATCTAATACAATTTAGGAGCACCTAAACAAAATAGAAGTTTAATTTTTAGTTTCAGATAGTAAGATTAAGGGGAACAAAGAAGACAATCAATATCTTTTATAATAAATATATTATTTCTTTCGAATACTAAGAATATAAGTATAGAAGTATTACAAACTGAATTCAATTACAATCTCGAGAGAAATAGTCTTGATATTGAAGATTTATTGGATATCAATGGGAAGATAATATTAATAAGAAACCTCTTGAAAATGAAAGGAAATATATACAAAAGGGATATCAAAATTTATACTTGAAAAGAGTAGATAGAAGTTGGAGAATGATATACTCTTGTTGTTGTGATTTTATTGATAAAAGTTATAATATATTAGAGATTACTTTATCTAGAGTACTGAATCGAAATAGTTGAAGTAGGGGTTTGATTCAAAAGAGTAAAAAGAATCAAAAAGATATTCTTGTGATTATAGATATAAGGAAAAGGAGAAGTAATTGGGTTGGAATATAGAAGAAAAATTGTACAAATATATAATCTAGAAATTCGATTATGGAAATATTACAATCCTAGAGGTAAAAAGGGAATATATATTAGAATCTGTTTTTAAATAGTTTTGGAAAAAGGCAATCTAATTAATAATATTTGATCAGATATGTTTAGATCAAAATATACCTCGATGACTAGATTTTATATGTTTTTTTATATATAATCTTGCAATTCATATGAATTATTAGTTTATTAAAAGAATATTCTCAATTCTTATATAAATTGTAATACAAAATGTGATAATCAATTTCTATATGAATATATATTTCGAGTATAATAATAAAAGAATGATCTTAGAATTTC